>CM030893.1:23964195-24210633 GCA_018136845.1 Heterotis niloticus
CTCTTCTTTCTCTCTCTCATGCTGCTTCTGTTTTTCCTTTTCTGAAACCAGAAAGAATAAAATGTGTTGTTTTTTTTTTTTTTTAATTCACAAAAGGATTCTGAAGTATCTGCAATCTCAACCCAGGCCTAAAAAATGAATAAAATTGAATATAGTATTATCTCCCATTACTTTCATGACTCCACTATCAGAGTGTTATTAACTTGAAGCGTCACTGCTATGTCTAAAAATATCATGGCAGAAACCAATTGTTCTACCTTGAAGCATAATTATGTACATTTTATGTACCTCATTCTTCCTCACATCTTGTGCTGAAGTAAGGCCGTTTATTTATAGCTTGCTGTTTGATTCTGACAAAAAGTTATATTCATTGCAGAAACAAAACACATTAGTAATTTTGGTGCTGTCACTCAATGTCTTCAAATGAATTCCAGTCCAGTTGTCAAAAACAAACAACAAGCCGTCATGTAACAGTACAAAGAGCAATGTCTCAAAAGGGCTGTGCAAAAGCAAAAAGCCCACATGTGATGAACCCTACTGACCACTGTCTGCCAGCTCCTGCAGCTCTCTCAGCAGCCCCTTGTGTCTCTCCGCAGCTCCCAGGGTGTCACCTGGTCCAGCACACGACAACTCATTACCATCTCATAGCACAGACATTGACAAATGAGCGACACGGTTGAGGAACCATCACCGTATCACCTGGCTGCATTTTGCAGGTGCTGGACAGCTCATTCTTCTCCGTATTCACAGAGGCCAAGTGCACATCCGTGGCACATTCGGTCACCTATGGACACACAAAACACAAATACACACAAGGGGTCTAATACCTCACATCCTGTACAAAGATACATGGTGTATTATGAAAATACAGTGAATGCATAGCAACATCCTTGCAGAGTGTAAAACACCATCTCCACTGACCTTTCCATCCTTCAGAGGCACAGACCCCACTGAAACAGAAAGGGAGACAAGATGAAGCTAATTGCTTCAAACCTAACATGAACACCAAAGAACATAACTGCAGATTTGCAGCTTAAAATGACCTCAGTTAAAATAAAAGTGTCCGCCACTTAATGAAGAACAGCTTGATTAATTCGCAGTGGCCACAAGTCAAAGTAGCTTGAAATCTCTCCCTCTGGGGGTGACTGGGATCCTTCTCACTCTAGCTGGAATGCTGATGGAGGGTAACCCACTGCCTATGCATGTAAAACATCACCACCACAGGGGGCATGCATTAATGGTGCTGCTTTTTTTTTAATGAAAAGACTGCGATAGTTTGGCACAGAACAAGAGTGAACATGCAGACAACAAGGTGACACTGGTCATCCTCATTCTGTAAAACAGAGGGATGTGTAGTGTTTGCACAAAGCCGACGCGTTCTTTCTAAACAGGCAAATCTAGTTTACTGGCTTACTGCAACTGGAACCATGTATCATGCTCAACCTACATTATTATTATTATTATTATTATTATTATTATTATTATTATCATCATCATCTACCCCTTGTGACTCATATTTGTTTTCAGTAATTCACCCTGTTCTACCCTATTACAAAAGGTGTACTCATACTGAGCAAAAATGCATAATGTGTATGTATAATAATATTTTGTTTAATGGACTGTGACCGTGGAAAAGAAAAGATTATTATTTTGATATGCAGTTGTTCAGAGTAATATTTACATGTGAATTACCTTCACGTGTACGATGTGCTTTTGCCAGCAAGAATATTAATGGCAGTTGTTATTACCGATATTATTATACACAAATGGTGTAATCATACTGCATAAAAAACGCACAATAGTGTGTGCGTATAGTAATGTTTTGTTTAAGGGAAGGCAGAAAAGATGACTGTCCTGATATGCAGTTTTTCAATTGTTGACTAATATTTTTTTATATGAATTGCTTTCACATGTGTGATGTCCTTTTGCTGGCAAGAACAGTCAATAATGTTACTATTGTATGATGATCATTTATTTAGCTGACGCCTTTGTCGATTTACAACGTTGTTTTGTGCTCTACATGTGTTCAGTATGTGTTGCCCTTATTCACTGTACAAAACCTTCTTGTTTATTATAACGACTGCAATTCTGGCCGTTTTTCCAGCGTCTGGCCGTTTAGTTTGTTTGTACGTGAAATGTTGTTATTTACACGGCTGTGGGAGTCGCTGCATCTGCGCGCAGTAAATCCAGATTATGTGCAAAGTGTCGGCCAGTAAACATGTCAGCGCGGAAAGCCATACGGAGCCCGCATGTCACACACGAAGCGCGGAACAGGCAAACACAGGTGTGCCACCCTTCCATCGTTACGTTTATGTAAGATCCCCGTTACATAAGCGGCTCGCCGGCCCCGATGCACCATTTTTGCACTTTTTCACACTCATTCCTGTTTTCCCCCGCCGCACCATCCCGGCAGCACGAGGACAATCTGTCTGCTTGTGTCGTTTTTTCTCCGTTTGCCCGCCTCACTTTATTTACCGCAGTAATCCGCGACCTTCAGCGGCTCCTCGCATCCTTCCTCGCGAAAGGGACCGAATTTCCCCCGATTTACCAGCACGACAGAATCATTCTGGGATTGTAAATGACACTTTCGAATGAGAGATGTTCAACATCGCAACAGTTAACTGCAAAGTCCATTTATGAAATTAGCGGCAGTGATACGCACACTACAGCGAGGGCCATGCGCGGTATCGCTCAGCAGCCACCTTGGAACGGAAATGAAATATTAAAAATAGTGCATTGCCCGCTCACCTGCACCGAGGACGCACAATACGACGGTAAAAGCCGACATGGTCAGTCAGTCCGCCGGTGATCCCACGCAGCACCGGGTGCGGGGACGGCAGGCGTGCGGACAACTCGAAGGCGGCAGGGCGCACGGAAGGACGCTGCGTCCCGCAGACTCGGCTCGATGTGGCGTGAAAGGATGAGGCGGTCACGCGTCTCCCGTGGGGTGTGATGTCAGCGGGCCGGTTTGGTTCAAAGCCGGAATTTTCCAGGACCTCCCCTCCACGTGTCCGGACGCGCGGCGTGCGCGAGCTCATCGGAGGCGGTTTCCATGACAGCGGCGTTTTGCTCCGCGGCCTGAATGTTGAGCATTTCGCAGCCAGTGCTGCAACGTCCCTCTCTCGACAGAGCAGAGCATCACAGAAAACGAAGATGCAAATAAATGTGTACGGTGAAATCTATAATACGCATACATTCCTTTACACCTTAGATCCAAAGCCAAACGTATCAAGAAAATGATCAAAATTTTATCCTGACTCCCACATTTCGCAGCACATTTAAATCGGTGTAATTGTGCAGTCTGCCAGTCTGTTATGAGGAAGAGAAAGACGGAGAATCATTTTACCATGGGCCCCAGAAAATGCTATTTCAACCCTATTGTATACTTGGATATGGACGCGCTCTCAGTAAAGATCTTTTGAATCTTGAGTTTTCATTTTACGCTATGTCTGATAAAGTTAATGCAGTCATAATTCTGCAGAGGTATTGCTACATAAAGGAAAAAGGCCTCCAGCAGTGCTGCACTTTTGAGCTATTGTGCACTAGACCCGCACATGGCACACTTGTATGATAACTGTCTGCCTCATGAGAGCCACTGAACAGAGGTCCCCTGTGGGCACAATAATGAATTCTATCCTTTTCTTCTCCCATACGCACCATTATTGAACGCTAACAATGTCACAACAGCATGTTAGCAAGAAAGCATGAGGCCAGAAACTCCTTCACCGCGGTATTGCTGCCAGGTGATCTGCGTAAAGAACCTGCTATCAGAGTGACCGGTTTACTCCAGGCTGTACCTCAACTTCCCCATTTGTCCCTTTGTGTTTCTACGAGAGCCGGTTTTCTTTCATAACTTCACACAACACATGACCCATCCATCTATACATAATAAGTCCAGTGTAGGTTGTAGGGGTCCTGAGTTGATCCTACAAGCGTAGGGCATTAATCTTAGGTACAGCCTGGATGACATACCAGTCCATCACAGAAAACACTGGCCACCTTTTTTGATGAGGTTTGTGCTGTTCATTTGCAGAAGGTGCCAGATAAATTTCTCAAATTGGAATCACAGTTGATTACAGACAAGAGCTGACATGTGAAATCCTGTTTAGAGGACCAAGGGGATCACTATTGTTCTCAACATCTGTCATTGTGAAGTGAACAGATGGCTTAGATCTATATAAAACTAGCTAGGTCCCCATCCTGGTCCTTGGCCCTCTAGAAGTGCAGAACATATCATAGCTTCAAATCTCAAGGTGCAGAAAATTGTCCAAACTCAACAAGGCTTTTGTTCCAGAGCAATACTTCAGATTCTGATTACCACCTTGATCTATTTTAATTTCTGACTTCCTGTGAAAAAAATCTTCATACAACTGACACTGCAAGACAAGCCAGATAATCTGGTTATACATTTCAAAATAGTCCTGATAAATGAGACATTTGAGCCTCAGTCCTGCATACATCATCTGTGTGATGATTTTGGTTCCACTGGAGTGCTCCAGGAGACTACACCATTCAGCTTAAAACAAAAATGCTGGCTGAGCACCCAGTGGTGTCAAACCAAAGTCATGTGGGTCTAACAAAGATCTGAGATATATTTGACAAAACTGGATAAATTAGAGATGAAATTCATCTTCGACTAATGAATCCCTCATGTACTATTGAAAGGTTAGGAACGATCAATTACATAACTATGACTGAAATTCTTTCTAGTTAAAATCCAGTCTATAGCTGAGGCGTTATATGCAACTTATTTAAAAGGCACAAACCATTCATTCACCTACCCTGTCAGGCTAAATAAAGTCAGCTGAAGAAAAAGTACCAAATACATGAGGTCTTGCCTCATGATAACCTTTGGTCTTCACTCATAATTTATTACATCACCACCATCCATGAAGGACATGACAAACTTAGTTATTTGTAATTATCTTCTAGACAATCCAAATACTTGGGAGGGTGATTAAAATTGTCAACATTGGCTGTACTTAAAGTTACAGTGAGAAAGGGAGACTTGACACTGTCAAGGTCACAATGTGTCATTTTGGCGTGGGTCTGGGACGAAGTTCTGCGTAGCGCTGGTTTGGTCCAATGTATTTCAGCGGTGTGTATCTGGGCTTCTCTATGACCTCTGACCCCAAATAAGGCTGCAGAACACGGGGCACTCGCACGGTGCCATCCTGAGGGAATCGTGAGTGAGAGAGAGAACAGACAAAAGGACCATGTGTCAGCTTTATTTATTATTAATTAACCAGGCAAGGTTAACAATGAGCTCATTGTGTGAGTTTTTCTCCCTGTACCTTCATCTGGTGGGTCTCCAGGATGGCAATGATCATGCGAGGGATGGCGCAGGCTGTGGCATTCACCTGGGGCAAAGCAGACAGAGTCAACCTGCATGTCAAGCCCAACACAGGCTTTAAAGAATAATTCTGTAACATTGTCACGTTACACCAGCATTCGTATTCTATGCACATCGAGGTAGCTGTGAAGATATGGCAGATGGGAAGAAAAATTGATGCTATTTGGAACAAGAATCAATTTAATTGTCAAGCTCTTTACAACTGAATAATAAAGAGTGATACTAGAACACAGTGAAAGACTGAACCTTGAATGCTTTTGTGCTGCAGTTTCATGCGTCATTTTCTCTTGTTACAGAACACATTTTTCCTGAATACATTAGTTGCTGCTATATATACACACCGATTCTCCCTAATGTCTATATCCTTTGGTCCTACATTCCACCTTGCTTCTGCCCTGTTATACCAAGAGTGAGCTGGCAGATGGCTCTGCACCCCCCTCGCCATCCTTACTGTGTGGGTGTAGTGCAGACTCCCGCCCTCCCCCTCGTACAGGATGTTCAGACGTCGGCTCTGGTAGTCTGTGCAGTTGGAAGCGCTGGAGATCTGAGAAACAAAAAGATCAGAAGTGTTGCGTCTAGGGTACCGGCCTCGAGCTTGCTGTCTGATGGTTGGTGTGAATACAGGTCTGTGTACCACTATCTTCCAGTTGTCTTTTTTTTTTTTTTTTTAAATCCCTACTTATTACTTTATGCTTTTAACAACATATTTGCACACAGATGCTATTTCCACACATGCAGGTGTTAGCATATTTCACCACCTTATGTTAGAGAAGATGCTTTGGTATAAGTCAGAACTACATAATCAACCAGCAACTGGACTCAATTAGACACAAGGAGTTCAAATTGGTATGTACACTGCACAGTTAACAAGACATTAGTTTAACACTAATGGTCTAAAGCAGTAGCTATTAGCATTTCCTTATAATCTGGTATAAAAAATTGCTCTAAATTCAGTGAAGACTTATCTAATTACAACTGCATTTGAAATTCTGCTGTTTTTAAAGTTTTGTTTATTGTATAGTCTAATGAATGACAACTCAAAAAAGTTTCAATTAATTTTTTGGGTAAAATGATGAGCACAAACCTCTCCATAGCTGCCTCGCCCTGGCATCCAGGCCTCAATGTCAAACTTCCTGTGAGCAGGGAGTCCCAGTTCCTGAGTGGGCATGTCCAGCACTCTGAAGGAGATCGAGACCTCACTACCTGATCAGCAGACACTCACAGCCACTTATGCAGAAAGGCAGACTGACCTATAATGCAACTCCAGAGCTGAGAAGATCTCCTTCTGGAGTGAGATAAACTCCTCCAGTAACTGGGCGCTCTCCTCTCCTGTCTCATTGGCTGTCACTCCAAACATCTCCACCTGCAGACACAAACAGTGGAGTCTCCACCTGTACCAGCGCAACTGTAATCTGGGAAACATCTTACTCACCACCTGGGTACATGCTGGAGAAATGTTAACACATGCAGACACCCCTGTGAACTGGCAGCACTGAACCTCCATTTCTGTAGGGCCTATTCAGACTCCAGAATCCACTCTTTCCTAATTGTGATGTTCAATGCAGCAGCTGTAACTCATGCATAGCCAACATTTCTTATCCTCTTAGGGACTGCACACCATCTCCAACTGAACTGATTTCACATGCACTTTCTAAAAGTTATTTCCACTTGCCACTCAACAAGATGCAGAAACTATTTTACACTGAACTGTCTAGTTCAGTTTCCACTGAGACACATGGATGAAAGTTTTTGGTGCAATAACTTAACTACTTAGTGTGCTTATTTATTTATTTATTTATTACATACATTGGAAGTTCAAAACTTTCTCACCATATGTTGAGTAAGGATGAACAGTATATTAGTGGTGTATTAGAAACAGTGGAAGTGGGGAAGTAGGAACTGCAGTAAACACCCTGGTGCAGAGTAATTTTCATCTTATCTCTATAACCTTGTCTCACCTTATTAAAATGGTGAACTCTGTAAAGCCCCCAGGTCTCTCTTCCAGTGTCCGTCTCAGCTCGGTAACACGTGCTACAGCACACTGTCCTGCATATGGTTTTGATCCAGCAGTCAGATCCATCCAAAGAGTCCAAACAGCCAGAACAGCAAACTGCACAACAGGAACACTCACCTCACAGGCAGGTCTTTAATATTCACAGCATGGTCCATGAAATATCCTACAAGTATTAAAAGAAAAGAAAAAAAAAAATTTCAAGTCACACACACACACACATTACAAAAGACATTACAAACATAGAAATGAGTCTTATTTACGAATTCAAAAAACTGGGGAACAAACTGATTATGTTTGCATGCCTGATTATGTTTTTATTACTTAATTTTTTTCATTGCTTAATATAACATAAATGAAGAATTATACAAAGGACTTCATTTCTCTGACCTCACTGCTAAATACTCAGTGCAATAAAAGTGCAACTAACATTTCCATTGTAATACATATTAACAGCTTGGCAAAACACTTACCAAGCTACAAGTTAAAGGAGTGTCTGCTTTACAGTTTGTAAATGGTTATAAATGGACGAGTCCCATAGGTGAAATGCTTTGCTTAAGATAAAGAGAACCATCCTTTGAGAGACCTTTAAAATTACATCCCAAGTAACAGGGTGGGGGTTAGCTAGTTTTATATAAATCTGAGCCATCTGGTCACTGTTGATTATGACAGATGTTGCAAACAATGATAATCACCTTCCTACTTTAAAATCGTGATCTAACTGAAATGCCAGTGATCTAGTGGTGTATCTGACTGGTTACAGCTTATAGTCAGGAAACTGGTCCTATAAGCAGGACTGCTCCCGACTTGAGACCTCCAGCTCATGGTTCTCACCTGCTATACCCACTTCTCCAGTGCCAGCTAGTCGGAGGTCAGGAAAGCGAGATGGGTCCAGGCAATAGGCCTGAGACTGGTGAGCATGGGGCTGCATCCCACAGCCTTCCTACAAGAGCAGCAAAGGGTGTCACAGACACTTCTGTAGGAGAACTCAAGTTTCCTTCAGTGATTTTGGGCCATATTGTCCTGCCGAACAAACATCTGAACAACAGTTTTTCAGTTGACTGCAGTGAGCTCATGCACAGAAGACAGAGAGGACGTACTCACAAATACAACAGCCTTCAGTAAGTCTGGCACAACCATGGGAATGAAACCCTGTGGAAGATAACACAAATTTTGCATTAGAAACCCTTTACCTCTCTAACAAAAAACCCACCAGCAAGTTATAGACCACAGCAAAAAGTGCTCTTCATCTTTGGTTCCTAAAAATCTTCCTGCATTACTACATGTACAAACAGGTGATCCACAAGTCTTGCTCTTAAAGTCCCTCAGCCTCTTCCTCAAAAATGTCCCAAGTTTACTACAGTAAGTGAGATTTTTAAATTTCTATCAGTTGATGTAACAAAGCTCCTATGTTTCTTTAATTTGAATGTGTGCACCTCATTACTGTTAATAGTGTTTGTAGCCAAAAACTTCAGTCTATTGACAAAAGACTAACCTCACCCAAAAGCTGCAGAGAGCAAGAATTAATCTATTTTTGGAACATTTTCGACAATTTTCTCACCCTGTTGATGGTAAAGAATTTGACACGTTCTCTCAATTCATACCTGCTTTTTATAGATATGTGACCCACTGCTTATTCTTATACTTTAGTCTAACTTAAAGAATCTAACACTATTTAAATACTAAGGAGAACACTTACTTGGGCAATACAGTAAACCAAACCCACAAATGTCTTCCTGGAGGAATAGGACTCATAAAAACACACAGCCCAAAAATTTACTAAATAATTACGATTAGAAAAAAAGCCTCCAACTTCAAATACCAAGAGCAACTTAACATAAAAATCTACACACATATACACACACCTTACGCAGCAGCGTGTCAAGAGCAAAATTCTGCAGGGCTGTTTGGAGCTGAGCCCCAGCTCCCCTCAGATAATATGACCTGTGGCCTGAAATGTGGGCCAGGCGCCTGAGAGGGTAGAAGAGAGATGAAGACATTAAGGCTCCAACTTGCTCACTGTCCTTCTCAAACAAATTGTGCTTTTTGACAGTGCAAAAATAAATTTAACTGTAGTCATGAGATGGATAAGGAAGTGCTTCCCAGAAGACAGTCTGCATTTTTGAAGTTTTGTGAGCATAAAAGTTACACAACAAACAAGATCTATGGTACATTTGAGAGGTGCTATGGAGCACCATATCAGCATCAGCGTTTTCAACTGCATCATTTCCAGAAATCCTACTACAAAGTAGCAATAACCGCCTGTGCATGAGCCATGTAAAGAAGCATTCTCCTGGGGATCTGTTCTCAGAAAGGCAAAGGGCTGACAGAGAGGCTCAAAATGGGTGCCAACATAATGGAGACACAGAGTCATCCAACAATAAGAGCACAAAGACCTCATACAACATTCATCACCCATCTGTTAATGCCACCTCCACAAACCAGACTTTACTACTGATGGGGAGGGATCAGAAGAGGAAGGTAGACGTACTCATTGTATGGCACATTGCATTTTTCTGCACAACACGTATTCTGTTTCTGCCATCACAGTGGTTATCCATGAAATATCATCTTATTTTGGTGACAAAGCAGCTGAAACTGAATTCATTGGACAGGTAAAGATACAAGTAAGAAAAGAAGAAGGAAAACAGAAAGAAGAAATAGGATAAAAATAAATGAAAACGATAAAGAGACAGGATATAAATACATTAACTAAAAGAAAATAATGAGTAAGGGCAACAGAAACTATAAAGTATATAAAAAAATTTAAAAAAGACATTAAATTGAATATTTTCTTGCCATATCTTTCCAAGTACGAAACTACTAAAGTGACACGAAAATGATTTAAGTGATTTTAAATAAAAATGAAATATGTCAACATTGCAAAATGCAAAACCAAGTAAAAAGCAGGGCACAAAGCAAAAATGTGGTGAAGTGATAATCATTACTACTCAGTCTATAACATTCAAGAGAATTTTCTCCATTTTGAATTAAATAAATAAATAGCTTCATTACTGTACTTGTAATCAATCAACTAAAATAGTGATCCACACACTGTATGGCAGTAAAGAGCTACAGAAGTTGAGAAAAGGCACAAAAGTTGAGCTGTGGATTGATGATTTCTGACCTTTGCCTGATAAGGTCGAGGTGTTCCCCAATTTCCAGGTGCCCTTTCGCATTGAAGTCAAACTCTAGAAGATAAACATGAAAACAAAAACGCCTTTTCTCCAAAGTAAACAACAACTTCCAATTATAACAGCATGTACGGTGTGTGTAAGGAATGAAAATGCTACGTTTCTGTGCATGTCACTAAATATTAAAATACACATCAGTGTAAAAGTCTATAAAATCAAAAGTGCTTTTAAGCATGGTTTTTTATTACTGCACTTTTATAAACTAATAATGACCAACAAACATGCACTATGCTTAATAAAATGAAATCTGTACTGTAATTGAAAATGGTATACATACAGTACAGTGAATTACATGCAAAAAGCAGTGAATAACTTGATCAGAATCCCATTACAAGAGGACTAGGGGGCACGTTGCTGCCTTCATTATTTTATTGTTCAATGAAATTATTTTCTTCAAAAAAGGTTTAAAATAAGTTAAATGTTATCATTTTTCCTCTTTAATTTCCCACCTTTGTCACATGTACATGAAAGCTGGACAATCCATTTTAATGAAGAAAAGTTTTATTTGTCAAAAATAATGTTTTAGCAATTCCCACTGCTGGAAAAATAAACGTCATTATTATATTGTTTCCCAGAATACTTAAGACTGCAGCTCTCTAATGTATAGGCTCTGATGCTATAAAATAAGACATTCAGCATACAGCATCAATAAATATTTCTATAAAACCACAACCAGTAAAAATTAATAGAGCTGTTCTTGTGCTTTAATGAATGCAAAAGAGACCAGACTGGAGTGGTAATACAGAGGCTGAGGAAATTCTGTAAATGTCTGACATCAAGTGTCTCATTTAGAAGGACACCGCACTGAACTGTCAGAGCTGTAACTTAATCCCTACAATAAGTAGTTTACACATGGATCAACCTGAGTGACAGTGGATTGAGAAAGATTGCAAACTCACTATTTGATATTTGATGTTTTAACTGATCCGACATGATCAGAGCTCCCCATTCCTGCCTTACCCTGTTTCTGGCCAACAAGTTCCACCACCTTGGCTTGGCTCTCATCTCCAACAGGCTAGAGGGGGGGAAGAAAAAAAAACATCAATTTCCATTTTCACACACCCTGTTATCACAGCTTTGGTGCATTAGTGCATAGCTGTGTTTAGGTATCAGGTACATAAAGTGGGATTTGCAATTTACTCTGTTTTAATACAACAGCTTAACACAAAGCATTAACAGAGGCATGACATTTCAGTAACTTCTTCAATAATTTAGTGTTTTAGTCATATGACAGGCCAAGCGCTGTTCTCAGACAGAGTGGCTCACTATAACTTAAGTGCACTGGCAGCGCTGTTTATCGTTGCTTTGTTGCGGCTGTGCCTATCATGAGTTTTTTTTTTTTTTTTGTTCAGGAAATGTCTGTTGGGACTTCAGCATCTAAGTGTCAAGTATACCTGTACTATGAAGGACATATAGTGTTACTGTGTGACTGCATTTTTCAATGCCTGTGTTTTTCTACCGATAGTCTTCAAGTACGTCAGTGCTTTAGTGCAGGTGTGAGCATCAATTCTCACCACACTCGGGTGCGTTGTATTAGGGAGGAGAAGGGCACGAAGGTAGTGCTTCTGCTCTAGTTTACTCTCCAGCAGGTAGAGCTGTGTCAGACTGTTACGGATCTCCCGCCCTTCAATCCTTGCTTTCTGGTACTCTGGCAGCTGTGGGGGAGAGACAGCAGTTCCCAACAGAAACACACATTACACAACCCAGTACAAAGCATGGCTGCAATTACCAAAATCATCACCAGAGGGTTCTTCCGAGTCACACTAAAATGTGCCTAAAAATCCTGACCCTGTGGCCGGGCTAAGTGGCCTGTCCCCAGAACACCGCAGTCCCACAGATGGTGAACTGCCCTGTAAATAAGGAAAACCAGATTCTGCAGCACAAACAGTGACCTAGGCCAATTCAGTGTAATAGCACATCCAATTAAAGGATTAAGGATTTAAGGAGAATAGAAAAAAAGAAGCCTCTCCAGTACACCTGAACCAGGGTTTCTTATTTCAGCCTTGTAAGTTTGAAATTGTTCTCTACAGCAGTAAAGAATAAAATTCACCCTTAAAAAGAGTCACAGCACATTACAAAGTATACTACATCATTCATTTAGCTGACAGCTTTGTCCAAAGCAGGTTACAATGTTGGGCGTATGATGCTATGATTTACCCCTTTACACAGATGGGTCATTTTCATTGTAGCACTTTTATGTAAGAACTTTGCTCAAGGGTACTTTATGGGGAGTGGTATTTAAACCCAGGTCCTTTAAATGCAAGGCAATGATTCAACTGCTGCACACAATGCCAAAATGTACTACATAATCATTTCCAAAACACTGCATTTTTCCAACTTCATATTGGAGTCCTCCCATAAATGATCATTTAACTTTCAATTTTCAAAGCTGGCATAGTTGAAACTTGCATAATTTTCATGTTTTTACATAAATGTGTATATTTTAAAAGGACAACGTTATCTGAGTACCTGCTTGAAATATAAATTTCTTATTTGCCACAATATGCAATTAAGTAAATAAAGGCAATATTAGAATGTTGATGTGCTGGGTTACTAGAAGTGAGCACTGTCTTTCCTGGTTAAGACATGGAGTCCATTCTTACAGCTAAGCCTGTGATGTGATGCTGAGCTCTGTCACTGGCACAGGCTCACGGGCTGGCAGGAGCTGAATACTAGGAGGGGGCATCTCTTAGGTGTTTGTGTGCAAGCGCTGCAAAAACACTTACAGTGGACAAAACTTTCTTGTCGTGCAGATCCTGCAAAGAAAACAAAGAAGTCAGTTTACAGACCCTCACTGGACACTCATTCCAGTGTGGCCAGAGATGCTCAGTTCTAGAAAAATTACTTCCAGTTTAAGATACAAGAGCCATATGTATGCAAAGTTTCGTGACACAAAGGTGACCATTAGTCAGAGGAAAGCAGGTGTGACTGACGACGCGTTGCCACTGACAGACACAACAGGACACATACGGACCAATAGAGCTCGGATTCTTGTGCGGACGCTGTCCTTCTGCTCCTCCAGCTGGGAGATCTCCACTCGGACTGCCTGTAACTGCTTCCAAACAGATACCTGCAAAGGGAGTAACATATGTTGAGTCCCACACCAGAACACACAGGACAACAACACTGCAGTGTGATTGATCAGGCTTTATCCAATGGGGGGGGGGGGGGCAGTGGTTTAAATTGTTTCCTTACAAGTTGCAGGTTCTCAATTTGAATGCTCCTAATGATGTTACCCTTGATCAAGGTATTTATCCTAAAGTGGTTCAGTAAGAATACACTGTTGTATAAATGGATTCATAAACACGAAGTGCTAATAAAAGCACTAGCGCTTTAAATGGGATCCAACTTCCTGACCTTCCATCTTAACCTGTAAACACCACGGCAACCCCAAATTCAGATCTGCAGCAAATCTATCTAGCCTCTATGCAACAGTTTGCATCTCCTTAATATCCAAAGTTAGGCAACTACAAATCCACACACAGCATGGTGCACTATCTCATCGGGGTTGTCAAGTGGGCACTTCCCTTCATGGGTGTTTCATTGAGTCAGGCCCACGACACCTCCAGAAGGCAAAACCACAGCTCTGTCGTCCTAAAACTGCTCCTTCCTCCACCTCTCAATTGCTGCAGCTAAGCACTTCAGCACCTGATTGTGCCTTCATGTATATCTACCCTGTAACCAGTCTCCTTATAACAGCATCCTTACTAGCTGACACACTGCTTAGACACTGAAGAACCCCCAGTCACTTCCTAATGTAAGAACTAATCAGCCTCTCAAGTTTTGCTACCTCAGAGACTGATGTCTCATACACTGTTAGTGGCCACATCACCCTTGGGAATGGGCCAAACTTGTAAGCACCACAGCTTCTGCCTTCCCTGGCCCTGACTTCTCTATCCTCTCTAGCCCATCCATAATAATTCTCCTAAGCTGCTCAACCTGTTCCACATCACCCAACTACCTAGTATACCACCTCCCTAGACTTTTCCAAAACCGATGGAATCTCTTCATTATCTACTAAAAATCCAACCTTCCTTAACTTCACCTTAACCAGTGAAATGCTAGGTGACTTTGAGGGCTTAATCTTCAAACTAGCCCACTTCAAATTCTTATCTAATTTCCCTAATAGTCTTCTCGCACACACTATTTTTGTGGTCAACAGTGTTATGTTGTCTATGTAAGCCCTAATTGGAGGAAGACGGAGCCCATCTGGCCATCTCTCTTTCCCAACCACCCAACACAAACCCCTTAATAACTTCTTCCATTGCCATAGTGAATGCTAGTGGGGAAAGAGTGCAGCCTGCCGTAGTCCCCATTTCCAGCCTCTGCCAAGCTGTCATGAAATCTGCCATGGTGAAACACATCCTAATGTTCCGAAAATACGCCTTCACTAGATTAGGTATCTGGCCTGGAACTCAAAAAAAAAAAAAAAAAAAGTCAAACACATCCGGATAAGACTGTGGCACAGAGCCAAAGGCATTCGCTAGATCTAAAAACACCACATGCAAGTCCCTTTCTCACACTTCGCTTCCTGAATCCAATGCCATATCGCACTAGTATGCTCGTAGCATTCGGCAAAACTTGGGATTCCTGCCTTCTGGATAGCGGTATCAATCAGCCTGTTCTTTTCCTAATAATCTGACAACCTCTGTGCCACTACACTAAAGAAGATTTACCTTCCATGTTTAATAAACATATCGGTCTAAACTGCCCTAGCTCTACTGGCTCCCTTCTCCTTTGGAGTACATATCCTCCTGCTCTACGCCAGGCCTTTGAAATCACCTGCTTCATCCACACCACTCTAATGAGCCTTTACAAGAATCTTAGTGCATCTGGCGCACATTTATATACCCGGTAGGGGACCCCATTCAGCCCTGGGGCCAATGAAGCCTTTGCACACCTTACCACTCCCTGAACCTCACTCCACTTCGGTGGTCTAACATCTATTCTATGTTCTAATACCCCTAGTGGTGGTATGTCTCATGGGAGGCCCCTCGTTCCTATCTTCTCTTGAATTTGAGTATGTGTTCTTTAAGTAGCCTTCTAACTCTTCCTTTCCTGATTAAATAAGCCTTTCACAAACCTACAAAGATCCTTATAAAAACAGCCCTGACCCTTACTTTCCTCTTCAAGTGTTCTGCTCTCCTAAGTACTACCAGGTTACCTCTAATATCTTCCAGTAACACCTCAATTCCCTGTTTTTCCTCATCCACTGCTTTTTTTAACTGTCTTCTTTCACCAACCTAACAATTTCTTTCTGCCTTCTTGATTTCACCACCTGCTGCACCTGTGCCCTCTTACTTTCTTCTAACCCAAATCTATCTACACCATACTGGTAAATAACATCACCAATCTTCACTAGCCTCCGCTATCCCTTTAAATCTTTGTAACACCCCTAACAAATTATTATTAACTGTCTGCCGTACCTTCCTTTCATCTGTCCTACACCCCACACTCTTAGGTTTCAACTCACAGCTCTTTTCCTTGTTAATTTGGACCTCACATACACGCCCCTCTCTAGTGTTGGTTCCTTCTTAATCTGTGACGAGGGTGGCTTTCTACTGGTTGCTGGACTTCACTCGACTTACTTGGCTGACTTCTCAAAAAGTACTATTCAATGCGACCCCCCCCCCCACACACACACACACTCCTTCATGCAATCGCTTTTTCTTCCCTTGATGTATTCTGAGGCCCTGAACTGTAATCATCCTCTGCCACCCACAACAAACCAGCAACTCTTTTCCCTCCATCACTAACCCCCCTTAACATGCCAGCCCCACTCTTCATCGCTTCCATGCCAGGGTCTTTACCCGACTGATCTGCCTGCAGGTCATCTTCCACCCCTTTCTCAAAGACTCAAGGGGTATCCTTCTATCTCTTGTGGTAACTAGTTTGGGTGCAGCAAGACTGTATACAGTCTGCGCTGCTGCTGATGGGGTCTATTCCCTCCTGTCAGTTGTCTTTCCCTAGTTGTTAGCAGCCCTATTTAGAGCAGTCACACACCATGCCAGTTACCAGATTCATAACAAACACAAAGTACTAATAAAAGGACTAGCACTTCAAACTCCTAGCCTTCAATTTTAACCTGTAAACACCACGAAATCATTGCAGAGTAAATGAACATTGTAAAGACAAATAGTGAACGAAATAAAGGTTAATCATGTTTATATTTAATAACATCACTCGGGAAACGTTGAGTGTCCTCCTATGAAAACACGTGTCGGTTGGACAGCTACACTGGTACCCAGATGTGAGCAGTGCGCTGCTTTCTCTCAGACTCGTACAATCTCCGGCACGTCCTCGGCCCGCAGCTCGCCCTTCCTGCTCGCCACAGTCGCCATCACTTTCTCCGTCTCTTCACACACGTGCCTCATGTCCAGCTGGGGCTTGTCGCTGTACCCGTCCCGCACGTGCTCGTACAGGCTGCTCCGCACGGTGTGGGCGCGGCGACGAGCGAGCGCGACATCCCAACAACCGGGCTGGGACAGCGACCTGACGGTGCGAGGCACGCCAGCGCGCACCCACGACGCTATGCAGGCCGCCATTTCTGACACCGGAAGCTGCTGAAACACCAAAGGACGCATGACAACACGCCAGCCAATCAGATTGGAAGAATCTGACAGCCGTCAAACGCCTATTTTTTATAAATGAATGACATTGTTTTTATTTATGGAAACTTAATTCAAAATACAGGCGTTCGTGTTATTTGCCATGTTATATAACTGACATTAAAAATACAATGTTGCTGTCTCGTGACACTCTTAATTACAGTAAGAACGCAACTAAGACTGAAAGAACGATTCACATCCGGAGTCACAGGATGGCCAATGGGATGGGCGGGAAGCTCACCGTGCGGTTCTGACAAGATCAGCTCGATGTCCTCTTCTTGGAGCTGTGGCGTGTGTGTTAGGAATTATGTGTTAACAGTCGGTTAGAGGCTACTTAGGACACTGTCATGTACGAGTCTGTGCGGTTTATCCCTGAACAATAACCAGAACGCACGGCTGCGGCTGTGCCCCGGCACATAGGGAGCCGGACCCGGCGGCTGTAGGGACCGTTCCCCCGGGTGCTGTGTTCGGCTCCGCTTCACGCTGCATGTGCCGGACTAGCCGTGATGCCCCGCTCCATCTTCGGCCAAAACACACAGGATCCGCGGCTGCGGGAGGGACAGTCGTGCGTTCGGCCTCTACCCGGCTTCGTCCTACTGACTGAGACCTACAAAGCTCGCATCTCCCGGGCTCCACTGCACTGAGAGCGGTCTGAAGCAACGCGAGGAAAGGAGGAGAGGAAACGGCAGGACGTGGACGTTGTTGTTGGTGGGAGGCCGCCGAGCAGGGTGAGCAGCTCAGGGGCGCTGAGATCGGTCGAGTTCTGTGTGTTCGATCTCAACGACACCTCTTCATCCCTTTGCGATTTCCCGCAGTTTATGGACGATGCGAGTTGTACCTGCAGTGCAACTGTGCTGAAGGGAGACCAAGTACTGATATGACTTTGTGTTTAAACAGAGTGATTGAAGTGGTTTGGTACTGGCTACTAATAAACAGTACCGGCACTTCTGCTTGTTGTTCTTTAGAGAACAGATCCAGACTTTCTTGTGTTCTGGCACCCCTTCTAAGGTTCCAGTGGTCTTTTCTGCTCCCGAATAACTGGACACAATGACTGAGCCACTGTCCCAACAAAATACCCCTGTGGTGCATAGCAATTATTTATAACCCGTGTGGCTACATTTTGCTGCCCAAGGTGCATTAAGTTATGCTGCAAGATGGCTTGTGCTCGGCTTTCCTACTATTAATTTGAAATTTGTGTTCCCTTTATCGAAGAAGTATATATTGTGAAAATCTGCAATATTTCTGGGTATCTTACGGTCATAGTTATGCAAAATGTAATAATTAAGTTTTCTGATACAGACGGATGTGCATACAACATGTCCGTAAAGGGAGTATCACTAGATTTTTTTTTTTCCCCCCACTTCCCTTCTATCCAAGATGGACTAAGTCAGCTTTACAATAATTTACCCTTTTTGCAGTAGGATATTCTTACTGTATTGATTAATGGTAAGTGCCTTGGTCAAATGTAGTACAGCAAGACTGGGATTCATACTGGGAACCTTCAGATCGCCTGGAACCAACCTCACCATATTGTTAATATTAAAACCTCTGTATTTGCCACCTGCTGAACTTTTGCACAGACATTATATGGGGCACAGAAGTGTAGCAGGTAAAGCTGGTGTCTCGCAGAACCTGGGCTGTGATTCAGATCTTGGCTTTAATTCTTAGTCAGGCTGCATCTTTTTCTTGCTTTTACATTGGCTTCTTCCCAAAGTACAAAGAAATGCAGAGAACAAGGCAATGGTTTACCTCTTCTGTGGACTACCTTGAAATCCATCTGAGAGGTCACTAAAAGTTCAGTTCAGTGTACTCTTCCTTATCCTTTGCCCATATGTGAAGGATATGGAATGGGATTGCTGTGTTTATCAGCCAAGTCAAGGTTTGTTTGTCATGGGTGAACAACACAGCATAGCAGTGTTGTCACCATGAGAAGTTTTGTTTCCGGGCATCCTCAGTAATAGAAATACGGACATAAATATGTACAAGTATAAATAAATAAGGTACAGGATAGATTAAATAAGTACTATAATTGGGAAAAGGAAAACAAAGAAATAATAATAAATAAAGAAATAAAAGAGAGTAAATAAGTAGGAATAGGTATATGGGGGGGGATATGTACATCGGGGAGTGGCGGGGGGGGGGGAGAAGACACAGCAGCCAAACCTACAACAACAGACCAAACCTACAACAACAATAAGTTCCAGAAATGGGTGTGAAACAGATGGGTTTACACAATGTGGGGGACAGGCATACAGACAGACAGACCCCGATCAACTGTTCCCACTGCCCAGGGAGGGGTCAGTGGTTTAGCAGTCTTACAGTGTGGGGGGAAAAAACTGTCCACCACCTAGCAGCCACCCAGACACCATGATGTTCAAAATGGTAACTGCTCTGAAATTTCCCTTTCTGCTGCTCAAAGACCTGAATTTCTAGCAGGTGGCACTGGATGTCATCTTTGTCTTACTGTATGTTTCTGCAGGTGCCAGAGAAGTAAGAGTTTCTGTGTGTCCACCAGGAAACTTGTCCCTTGTCCATAACAACAGCTGCTAAGAGTCTTCTAAAACTTTTACTTTTTTGTGACCCTTTCTTTTCATTATTTTCTGCAAGAGATCTAAACTGTAAAAACACCTTCTTGACATGCCATTAAAAATCCAGCTAGAGCTCTGCCTGAGCTTTATTTATGCTTAAATTTGATCTTTCAAAAATCTTTCATTAACAAACTGTTCTGAAAGGGCTTCTTTTAAGCACATTGCTGAATAACCCATGAGTAAAAAGTGCCCTTAATCACTGAAAAAACATCTCTCCTTTAGATGAGCACAGTGAGGGCTGCTGGGGTCATGTGGCAGCCCCAACCCTGGCAGGACGGCAACGGAGGTGGTGGCGAGCCACTGTCGGATAGCGACTCTGAAGAGGAAGACTTTCCTGATGATACCACCACACCCCTGGGTGACTACATCACTCACGGTGAGGTGCTATTGAGCAAGCCATAACTCCAAATCCTGTTGTGTGTACTTTGTTCTCTCTTCAAGTTTCATAGTGTCTCTTCCTGTCTGCCAGGGCTGAAACAACTCCTGGATGCACAACAACTGTGCGATGTGACACTCTTAGTGGAGGGAAAGAAGTTTATGTGTCACAGGTGAGTTTGAGGGGGCATCAAGAAACAATCATAATATGATATCTGAAAAGTTTATGTAGTGGTTTTCAAAGCTTCTCAAAGTACTTTAGAGTAAGAATGTGTAATAAAATAAGAAAAGACTGTGTCAGCATGAAAAAATGAACATTAAACAGCAAAATTATACAAAGAAATTTTAGTGTGGATAACAGTAAAACAAGTGATGAGAGAAAGTGAAAAGAATCTCCTGGTGGTATTCTTCTCCTCCTTGCTTCTCACTCTACACTCGCATTTATACCCAGAGAAAAGCAGGAATGATGACAGTGACAGAGTGGTAACTGGGGGGACTCAAGACTTTTTTCCCAGTTGGCCGGTTAGGTTTTGGATGATGTGTCTAAGTGTTGCCAGGTCATTCCAACCACTTAACCCAAGCAATGGATTTGCAGGGTTTTTCTCCTGGTCCCTCTGCCGAGTTTATAGCTGGTTCATACACACAGTCGTTCATGGACACATGGTGGCTGTATATTGCGAGTTATACAGCTGAAACACAGCTCTAGTGACACTTGCACTCATTACTTGCGGCTTTCAAGGGTACACAAGGTCACAGAAAATAGTTTGCTGAATCTTGTGTGTTTGTTGCAGTATGTGCAGTATGTTGTTTTGTTGATTTTAATGGAAATGAATCCATTTTCAGTTTAATAAAGAGCTGTATGGTACCACAGTGGTTAAAATTCTAAATTGATTTGAATCCAGCTCAGGGTGTGTGGAGTTTGGATATATTCTGCATATTTGTAGCAAAATGCATGGAAGAAAGTTCCCTTACCACAAAAACCACTTTTCTGGTTGCTGTGAGTGCAATTCCACTGGACAGCATTTACTGTGATATGACATCTGTGTTAACTACAGTGCTTAATTGTTCAATAGCCAGCACTACTTAGGGCTCTTCTGTGTTATGAGACATTAGACACAGGAACTGAATATTGCACTTCTTTATTTTTGCATCCTATGTGCCGCCTTGCAGTTAGCCATAGCCAAGACATGCAAGCACAGCAGAAGGATAGATGAATCTGCAGTAATAATGATGCCTATGTAATAGCTAGTAAAGTAGTAGCATACAGTGCTGTGAAAAAGTATTTGCCCCCTTCCTGATGTTTTATGTTGTTGCATGTTTGTCACACTTAAATGTTTCAGCGCAAACAAATTTAAATATTAGACAGATAACCCAAGTAAACACAAAATGCAGTTAAGTGAGGTTATTTATACACTGTGATATTAGAAGCAGAAAACACTGTAGTTGTGTGCCACTAATGTGTCTGAGTGAAAATATCATATTCTAATGTGTATATAGTATGAGATGGGAACTGCTGATGAGCAGTACAAGGGTAAGAACACAAGTACAGAAGTAATCAAATGAGGTGTAGGTGCAAGAGCGGTCTGCACTTGATGGCAAGGGTCAAACCCCAGGGGGCAATAATCTCAGGTATGCCTCATGAGTCCAACTCCCCTGGAGTTGCACAAGAGATGGAGTCGCCTATAGTACCAGGTAGGGGCCGTCTCACTTGGCTCCTGGCAGCTCCCTCTGTAGTTTCTTGACATAGACCCACTCCCCTGGGATGATGATGTGGCTACCAGTCTCCCAGGCAGCTGTAACCTGTTGACGAGAAGCAGACTGAACAGCTTTAGGTTGGGGAAGGCAGTATGTCAGTAAGCAGTCTGCCATGAGCTAATAGTCAGCCTGCCACAGGTCTTAGATACCCATGTCTACCAGGACATCAGTATGCATGCACAACTGATAGGAATTAACCAGTGTAAGCAGAAATAACATGAATCCCACAGTTCAAACTGATAGTGTTGTGTTGTAAGTTTACAGAATATGGACAACAGCAGTGTGAGGCAGAGAAGTCAGGATCAAAAAGGACTGTTAAATGATCAGAAAAACCAACTTGTTGATGATAAACATGAGACAATGGGGTTTTAACTTTTGTGCTCAGCGTGTGACTTCTTTCATGAGCTGGGCCAAGCATTCTGCACTCCAAAATGTTTGTTATTGTGTAGTGTATGTTGTCCTCCCACTGCTGGCCCACTACACAGAGCCATCTTCCACATTCCCCCTGTTAGAGTTCTTCTGGCAGCTGTCAGCCCATATTTCCGTGCCATGTTCACGAGCCCCCTGGTGGAATCCCGGCTTGCCGAAATTCGACTGGAGGAGGTCACGCCCTCTGTCATGGAGACGGTGATCCAGTTCATCTACACAGGTGAGGCAGGGCTCAGCCTGGATACAGCAGAAGACCTGTTTGTAGCAGCCAACCGACTTCAGGTGGTACCTCTTCAGGACCTGTGCTCAAGGTGAGTAACATGTGAATTTCAGCATCTCCAACACAGATTCACCATACGGAGACCCTGGCCACAAGTTTATGAAAGTTTTAAGTGCTGACTATTAAACACACACACACGGAATCACACTTGTGATATTAGAAGCAGAAAACACACGTGGTATAGAAACTGGTTTGTGACAGGAGACCTGACAGTGATGTTTAAAACATGCCATCATAGGGCCCAGGGAATATATTTTGATGCCTAGAATAAAATGTTGCTCCTAAAATACATGACCATCAGTAACACCTATGGGTGGAACACCATTGCTGTGCATGAAGCTCTCTCCTCCTCATTGTTCCGCTGCATTCACAGATTCCTGTTTGAACATCTGTCGGTGGACAACTGCCTGGGCATGTACTCTTTGGCACGTTCACACCATGACCAGCTTCTGCTACGTGCCTCCTTGCGCATGGTGGCTCAGCACTTTCCCCGGGTTGCACGTCAGCGCGATTTCCTGCTCCTGGACCCAGGCACATTGGGAAGCCTGCTGGCCTCTGACCGCCTGGGGGTCGAGTCAGAGGCAGAGGTCTACGATGCAGCTCGCCGGTGGGCTGAGCACCAGCCCTGCCAGCGTTATCCTCACATGCCATCCCTGTTGCAGCACCTGCGGCCTGGCCTGCTTGCTCCAGAGGAGCACCAGCGGCTGAGTCAGGAGCTAGGCACTGACCCCAGGGTAGGTCTGGGCGGGCCGCTGCGACCACGCGAAGGTATGTTGGAGAAGAAGATTGTTTGCGTGGACCTGAAGCCTCGAGAGGATGAGTCCCTGCGTGAGTGCGACTTCACGGTGGACTGCTTTGACCCTCGCACGGGCAAGTGGGACAAACTGGCCGCACTAGGCTCACTGCTGTGCCCTGGCTGTACAGCCATTGGCGGACGACTTTTTGTTGTGGGGGGCCTCCTGAGGGGGGGCCAGGTGTCATCCACAGTGCACGAGTATGACACAGTGCAGGACTGCTGGCTGCAGCGGCCTTCTCTGGTGGAACCCCGTGCTATGCTCGGTCTCCTGGGTTGCAGTAGTACTCTGTATGCGCTAGGAGGCTGCAACCGAGCCGCACTGCTGGACTCCTGTGAGACCATGGACCTAGACACACTGCGCTGGGGCCCTGGACCCCGCCTGCCCCTCCCTTTGAGATCATTTGCCTGTGCAGCCCTGCGCAGCCGCCTCTACCTGCTTGGAGGCACTACCTTGGAGCAGAATCGGGCGGTGGTACACTCTGGAGTTCTGATCTACCACACGATCACTGGAACCTGGAGCCGTGTAGCCCTGGATTCAGGAGCCACCTGCCTGGCTGGCGGAGTTGCGGTTCGGGGTGGGGTTTGCGCAGTAGGTGGGTACATGCGGGACGCCACTACATTCCAGGATGGTGATTACACCCAGATGGATCCCCTGGATGCCACCGGGCGCGTGTTGTTCTTCCGCGAAGGCCGAGGCACTGGAGGAGATCGAGACATAACCTCAGTAATTGTGGAACGGGGTGGGGGTGGGGGCAGCGACCGCGCACCCAGTCCTGTGGTGTTCCCTGGACTGCCACGACGCATTGCAGGGGGAGGAGTGGCGCGCTGGAAGCGCAGGATCTATGTGCTGGGTGGGGAGAATGGTGCCCGCTTCTACGACAGCGTGTACTGCTGGAAGCCCGGATGGCGCAGCTGGGTGCAGCGACGTGAAAAGTTGCCAGGCGACACTGGAGGTGTCAGCCAGTTTGGCTGCACCACTCTTAAGTTTCCTAAAAAGCACATCATGGCCCGGTTGCGGTGAACATAGGAGGACCATACGCCGGACGAGTAGTCTGTGACAGGACAAGCAAATGTTAACACGTGGTTTGTTTTACATAGATGGATGAACAAATAGATAGGAAGATAGATGCATACATAGATCTTTAAAAAGTGAAGGAAACTCCACATGTGAATGAAGACAGCGGAACGGCAATGACTGTGACAGTGACTCTGGTGTCTGAATGTATTACAAGCGGTGTTCCTGGTTTCAGATCATCTCCACTTGCTGTTACGTGTGCGTGTGTGTGAGTGCGTGTGTGCGCGTGAGTGCATGCGCGTGTGCATGCACAGAAAGCAGTGGTCGAATGTATAAAAGGACCTGAATACCAGTTTGGATTTAATCCAGTTGTGGTTTTTCTTAAATGTAAATGTTAGGCTCCTTTGAATGTTGGGAGTAAATTCAGCTTTAAAATATTTGATTTAAAATCTTTATACATTGTGTAGCCTAATATTTGTTTTTAAGGAATAAATTAAGAACTTTCACTGTGTTTAAGAATATATATTCTTTAATTATAGCAACCAGCCAGATACGATCTACTCACATTTTGTAACAGTTTTAACACTGTTTTACTGGCTGTTATAATAGTGTTTACAGCATTTAATTCCTTGAAAAGGATTTGTAGGGGTTTAATCACAATGTGTTATAGACTTTTTACAGTTTGTGTACACAGGTGGGAGTGAATGTTCTGGAATTCAGCTCTTCCAGTTTGGGGGCTTCTTCTGGTCACATTCATTCATCATTGTTGGTGTTCATCATTTTCATCCTGTACTCCTGGTTACCCCTCTTATTTGTTTTACTGCCTTTTTTTAAATTTAGTTATTTATTTTTTTTCCAAGGGCAAAAAATCCTCTTCATTTCCAAGGGAATTCTCATCCAAAGTTTTCTTCTCACAGGCTTACAGGATACCTGAAAAGCCATGAGAGGTTGCGGTCCAGCTCTTAGCTGTGGGTTCCTGAACCTTCATCCCTTATCCGAGGTCAAAGTTTTGATGTGGTTGGAAAAGTCACATTTTATAAGTGTGTCATTTAAATCAATTTAACGTGAATAAATGAGTGAGGGAAGTAGAACCAAAGGGTACTTCTGTCTCTCAGCAAATCTGTGCAGGCTTTTAAAGCAAGTATTAACACTTAAAGATCTTTTCATTTCTGTGTGCAGAAGAATTCAGATGACATTAATGACATTATTTTATTTTGTTTCATGTATGCAGACTAATGTTGTTTAAGTCAAGCACTCTGGATTTTCAGAGTCACACCACAGGTCACATGCACTTGAGTTTTTATTTACTGTGTTCCATGTACAGTAGTCTAAAGATGATGGGAACATCATGCGGCATGGATCGGTACTGCTGGATCCACTAAGGCTCTTCTGTTTTAGTGCAGTTTGTATTGTTACTTTGCTTCATATCTGCCACCACAGCAGCTTAGTGTTTTTTACCACTCAGACCAATGGATGTTATTTTTAAGAACTTTTCTCAGTGGTGCCACAACAGCCCCCTTTGTGCAATTTGATTCATGAATTTTCCAGGGCGCAGGTCTGTGTTTAACCTCTGCTTTACATATTTAGACATTTAGTATATAGTTTAAAAACTTCACTCCTTTGCCCGAAGGGCTTTGTGAAATTGCCTATGGGGACATCTCTTCAGTTAGTATTTCAGAAAAAAATGATCCCTTGTCATGCAGTGCATTGGGAAAGAATATTGCTTGACTATTTTTGGATTTCTCCAACTGTGAGCCAACATTTGTTCTAGAACAGAATTTATGCCAGATACAATTAACCAGTTAGTTTTACACCACTACATATGTGTGCCTCTGTAGCAAATTTTGCAGTTGGGCACTTTTTTGGTTTCTTTTCTGCGTATGCATATCTAGTATTTAACCGTTGTCTGGCAATAAGGATTAGGACTGCAGAGAAACACACGTACCTGTATGTCTGTGTGACGTAACTAGGATTTATCAAGCCCACCAGGTGTCAGT
Organism: Heterotis niloticus; assembly: GCA_018136845.1. Lineage (NCBI taxonomy): Eukaryota > Metazoa > Chordata > Actinopteri > Osteoglossiformes > Osteoglossidae > Heterotis > Heterotis niloticus. The sequence continues at coordinate 23,990,597 of CM030893.1, forward strand.
ATTGGACAGACGGCAAACTTGTACTGCTCTCTCGCTTTAATGATGACTTAGGAAATGTTACTTTTTACAAAAGTTGGGTCTTAATTTTCTAATATAAACCAGCTTCAAATATGAGAATAGAACAATTATTAAAAAAGCATAGGAAATTCCTGGTTATCAAGGAGTCTAAGGAGAAGTTTATTGTAGCTGCTGTCTGTGTCTGTGTGAGCAATTGAGCCTCTATGTCCAAATGTCCTGCAACCTGTGCAACAGAGAACAACACATTGCACTGGAACGCTACAGTATTGAATTGAAATATTTTGAAATGACTATATTAAAATGTTTGATAAATATGTGCTTTTTGTGACTGTGTGTTTCATAAAGTTTGTTTGTCTTGCAAAACTTTGCTTCCACATAAACACCAAGTACAATTTAAATAAACTTGTGTATGCGCTGACCCACATTTGTAAAAAACAGTAAACTACTTTGTAGGGGCGGGTTGTTTTCCTTGTCATTTTTTTTGGTAATGTTGATGAAAATGTAGATTCTCCAATTTTCGGACACTGTAAATGGCGTTAAAGGTTAACAAACTTTCCTCCCCTTTCTTCAGTGGTCTCTGTAAGCCAACAGCTTAATGTTGCATCTGATTGCCCTGAAAAATGTTGGGGCCATGAGTGGAGAAGATGTACGTGTGTTGTTCCTTGTTTTTATTCTTGGTGGCGTTTTAACTCTCCGTGGGCCAAGGCAGGAATCTGCTGACTTACTATAAACTAAATTTGATGATTAACCTGATTCTTGTTACACAGTAACGTGTACAGTACTTCAAACCGACACACATTCTGTATATTTATTTACCAAAGCATCTGTGGCTCCAAACATACTGTGTGTCTGTCAGAGACTTCCTTTTCCTTGTGTCCGTTCCCCAAGGAGTTTTGCATACATCCAGGTGCTGCAGTAATGTCCTGCGGGTCTGAACTTTAGAGCCATTTGGACCTCATGGGCACAAAACCTTTCTGCAAATCTGGCAAAAAGCAACAACAAATTTCAGCTCCAGTCTATTAGTCTGTAATAGGTTGTGTAGCTGAATTAAATAAACTCTATATCATATTTTCCTATTTTTCCAGTCTACTCATCATTCTGTTTTGTTCAACGAGAAGGGAAAATTGCAAATCCAAACCAGTTCAAATGTTTCTTTGTTGTTCCAATAAGCATTCAAAACAGCTCAGTTTTGCTCCAGCAGTTCTGTTACAAGCAGGGATGTTTTAACTCTTAAAGTGGGGTCATGGGATATTATGGCAACTTAGTAGAGCAGTCAGACGCTAATGAACCGACAATTATTTTTTAAACATTTTTAATGAAAACCATCCCTGGGGTAAAGTAATAATTGAGGGACACTGCTGTACAGCCTTATAATGGAAATGAACCAGACTTCTGTATTCATTATAAATCTCTAAACCCCTGCGCTACACGTTCTTTAAATGTTCAGCAAAATTAAAGACATAATACAGTGGTCGAATATCAGCCTTGGCCGGTTTTACAGTTACAGGCAGATATGATGAGGAAAAGCCATCGGTTGCAGCAGCGGGCGCCGCGCAAAAGAGCGAACAGATCCCGCTGAAGAGTTGCTTTCCGTTTCTTGTCGAGTCACCCTGTGGTTATTGATGGATCTCAATGTGTTAATTATTACAGCCATTAATAAATTTCTGAATCAGCCCCTTTCTGAGTGGTTCAAAGGTCCCTGGCGCAGCTTTCACGGGACTCCCACCTGTCTCCTCACTTTGCTCTGTCTCTGTCCTTTGCCTGTCCAGGGGAATCCTCTTCTTGTCACCTATACGCTTCTTTATTCTTAAAAGACGGACACTGAGTAGCAAGTCATTGTTTGAATTCTCCAGCGATAATAACACTGACTCGCTTTGGTTAGATTTATTTTTGAGGTTTCAGGGTATTCTCTCTGCTGTGGGGGAACCAAGATGGAGAAACCAGATATGGGAAGCAGAGGGTCGAAGGTCACCATCAACAATCCGTCTGACATTGCTGTCATCGTGGGATACTTCCTGATGGTCATCGGCGTGGGGATCTGGGTATGTCCATCTGCATCTTCTTCGCTTCTTAATTCCCGCTTGACTTTCATATGACTTATGCCACCTGACCAGCAGTATTGTATCAGAAGACATCAGAACTAAATATAATTTCAATGTGTATCCCTTAATGAGAAGCAAAAATAGTATTTAAGGACTTCTGGCTACCATAACTACCTGTCTTCTATCCAGTCCATGTTTAGGACAAACCGCAGCACAGTGGGCGGTTACTTTTTAGCAGGTCGGAGCATGGTGTGGTGGCCGGTGAGAAACGTTTATTTATTAACTGATTTATATGTTTATTCTATAGAAAATACAGATCTTGTTCTTTTATCTGCTTGTAACATTCATCCTAGGGAATGTTAGGCATCATATGTCAACTCTAAAACTTCTTCCCGATTTATAACTATAAACAGCACTAAATTTTTTTTATACTGTTCTTTCCAATAAAAATAGCCAATTTTTATTTCACCTTTGATTATGATTTTTCCTTTCATTGTAGTTCTGCTCAAAACTTCTACACCAGTGTCACCATATCTGAGTTCATCGTATTTTTTAAGTCACAGAGCTCATATGTTAACCCCCATGTCGAGCAAAACCCTTCTCTGTCCATGACTTCAGATGGGTTGGAACTCCTCTACTGTCCTTCTCTCTGTCCTCACACAGGTGGGTGCTTCCCTTTTTGCCAGCAATATCGGCAGTGGCCATTTTGTTGGCCTGGCTGGGACAGGAGCAGTCAGTGGGATTGCGGTCGGGGGATTTGAGTGGAATGTGAGTTCCTCTACGCCATATTCTTTCCAAGTTCTTGTTAATCCTAACCTGATTTATCTGTGCCACTTGGGCCCAAAGCTCAAAACTGGTCAGGTGTAACGGTGTCACTCGTGTGTTTCACTCAGGCCTTGTTCATCGTGCTGCTGCTGGGGTGGCTCTTTGTTCCCGTCTACCTCACTGCCGGGGTGAGTAACAGCATGCCGGGCAAAATGGTTAAAAAACAGCTGCAGGGTCATGGTGGTCTGAAACCTATGTCCGGTGCTGTTATTTTGTGTTGCTAACGTGCTGCTAACCTGTGCCTTAGCCGACCCTTGCCCAAATCGATTTAGAGTGTTTACAGTTATACAACAGGGGATTCATCTTGCATCACTTCCTTCACAGGACATTCTGTATGACCTTTGTATGGCTGATTGTAAAACCTTCCTTTTACAATCTTCACCCCGCATCCTGATGTGGATGAGGGTTATCCTTCTCTTGAATCCATTCCTTGGTGTTTTGACTAGTTTCACTCAAACAGTTCATCACTTTTATGCCCAGGTGATCACCATGCCTCAGTACCTCAGGAAGAGGTTTGGAGGAGGAAGGATCAGTCTCTACCTGTCCTGTATCTCTCTCTTCCTCTATGTCTTCACCAAGATCTCTGTGAGTGAGTCCACCTCAACCTCAGCGGAGGTCCACACAATACAACAAAGCTCTTTAATCAGCAGAACACAAATAATGCAAAGGCCTTTCAGGGCAACTGGACTGAAAGCGATTGACCTCCTACCACTGCTAAGCTGAGGGCATCCTGTTGTGTAACACGGAGCATTTGCTGCCATGCTCTGCTGCTCGTTCAAAATACAGACTTGTTTTTTTATTGTAGAAATAAAAGTTTAATAAATCACGTCTGCCATAAACCAGTTCCGCTTTCAAGTGTCTCTTGGTAACAGGAATCCATGGAGGCCAGATAAATGCTTGCAGCAGCTGAGATTCACAGTGCTTCCTGCTAAGCATCAGCACCAGATCCAGAATGCAGAACTTAAGCTCATCCTCGCACCCATCACTTCTTTTCCCTTTTTCACATCCCGCTTTCTCATCGATTTTTTTTAGGTCGACATGTTCTCAGGAGCAGTGTTCATCCAGCAGGCTTTGGGGTGGAACATCTACCTGGCTGTAATTGCCCTGCTGTCCATAACAGCCCTGTACACGGTCACAGGTGACGTCATATGGAAACGCTGTGTAACACATCACCTGGGTACACCACAGGGGGATCTGACTCCAAATAACCCTACATCAACATGTCTGATAGCCACACGTGGTTCACTGGCAATATCTATGTATGATGTAGGATTCAAAATGCCTACAAAAAAAGTTGTTCCCAAAGTGTTGCTTGGATGTGTGGCTCAGCTTGACTATATGGAGGTCACATGTTCTACCTGCACCTGTTCTACCTGCCTCTGCCTGCTCCCATTTCCTCCCACAGTCCAAAGATGTGTTTTACCTGTAGCATTGTGAATGTGCAAATTGCTTTGTGTAACTGCTTTGGGATGGATTTCTGTCCCATGCAGCGTGTATTGCACCGCATGCACTGCGCTTCCAGGATAGACTGCGCAACCGCAAGCCCATATTTGACAAGCAGTTATTGCTAATGAGAGAAAAAAAAAAGGTCATCAAATTGAGAACCACAAGGTTAGATTCTGAGCAATGATATGGAATGAATTCAAATAACTTTGCCAAATTTTTCCCTGTCAGTCAGATGGAAAAGCAGAATTTTGTGTATTGTTAAAAATCCATGATTTTTATGCATTTATACCATTATTTTTTGTTGCTTAGATGGTGTCTCTTGGTGATCTAAGGAAAACCCCCCCAAACCCAATAACTAGTTTATGTCAGTGAAGTTTTATTTTATCTACCATTTTTGAGCATCACTGTTGCACTGATGTACATATGTGTTATCCAGGAGGCCTGGCTGCGCTGATGTACACAGACACTGTCCAGACCTTCATCATCATTGTTGGAGCCTTTTTCCTCACAGGTTTTTGTGAGTAATTGCACAGAAAATCACCCAGAATAGCACCACATTAAATTTACATCAATATTAAATGTACATTCATATCATAGACAGCAACTTCCACTAGATGAAATACTTCCAAGTCACCTGCAGAAAGTGCAGTTACTAGGCAGTGCATGTAGCCCGGTACAGCATACGATTTTGCCATTTGTGAACAAATGGAGAAATATTTACTGATGTCATTGCCAGTACCCGTTGAGTTATTGCAATGACTGCAGCACTGCAGTGATTTCCAGCTGCAGGGACACTGCTAGCGTTTGATGAAATTCCCCGGTGGAAGCAGGGCTGTGTCGTGACACTCTTTCACCTTTTTCTAATGAGCAAAAAATCCTATAAAACCTCCTTCTTGCCCCAGCTGCACAAATATGAGGAGATCAGGAAAGGGCCGAAATGCCACATCATCATTTTCCCTAAGGGAACATAGATGCACTTCTGTGGGCACTCTGTAACATGTAGACACCATGAATCTAATTCCAATCACCGGCCTATGTTCAGCTTTTGCAGAGGTGGGGGGATACAGCGCCCTTCTGGAGAAGTATCAGCTGGCGGTCCCCTCCAACACGGAGTCACTGGACCCTCAGAGGTACAACATCTCAGCAACATGCTATGAACCACGCAAAGATGCCTTCAACCTGCTGCGTGACCCCATCAGTGGGGATCTACCCTGGCCTGGGGTACTGTTTGGCATTGCCATTGTGGGAGGCTGGTACTGGTGCTCTGACCAGGTGAGATTTTGTAAAAATTAGAGCAGGTCTCATATTTACCACTGGCGAGCAACAGTTTCAGTAGTTTCACTCTTGATATGAAGCTGAATCAGAGCTGAGCTGAGCAACTCTTCTTCTGCCAGGTCATCGTGCAGCGCTGTCTGGCTGCCCGCAGTCTAACACACGTCAAAGCAGGTTGCATTGTGTGCGGGTACCTCAAACTTCTTCCCATGTTCCTCATGGTGCTCCCTGGCATGATCAGCAGAGTGCTCTTCCCCGGTGAGCCTCCGCAAGGCTTCTCACTTCCTGCACTCCCTTTCTGCATTCACTCCACCAACCTCACATAGGGACAAATACTACAGCTGAGTCCAGCAACATGCCAAAGGCAAAAGTAAGGACAAGTTATTGAGAAAATGTTTAAATAGCCATATTTAGCCTTAGCTGCTGTTTTCTACTCAATAATCCAGCAGTTTCTTGAGCACTGATTCTTTTTGCTTTTTGATTTACATCTTCAGTGCTGTTGCTGAAGCTCTGCCATTCTCTCATATACTGGCTGTATTTGTTATCTTTGCTGTATTTATTGGCAGACGAGGTGGGCTGTGTGGTCCCTGAGGTGTGTAAGGAGGTCTGTGGGACAGAAGTGGGCTGCTCCAACATTGCCTATCCAAAACTTGTGGTATCTGTGATGCCTGATGGTAAGCACTGCTGCCCCTCGCTTTACTGCTCTTTTGCTGGATATGCAGGTAGTCCTTGACTTACAAAATATGCATGTTACCATGAGTTGGATTAAAAACGGTGAACCCATCAACCTTACATACTTTTAGATTCCTAAAATTTGGTCATAACATCTATGGCCAAGGACTGTGCCTGGTGTACAATAATATGGGTGCAAGGGATTGTGTGTGTTACTGACTCAGTCAGTGTTTTGGTGTCTATCTCAGCCGGATATTTTAAAAAGTTTAATTTACAGAACTTTTTTTTGTAATTCCATTCAAGTTACATTTTATTTACAGTGGTAGGCAAAGGAAAAAAGTGAGCTTTCTGGTGCTGCTGAGAAGAAAAAGCAAAAGAAAATACATTTACCAGTGAGAATAAAAATAACAGCACAGGGTGCATAGCTAACTGTAGTACTGTAGTGTATTTATGTTCTTGTCATTCTGTCATATATTAACACTGGCTGAGTTATCCAGCGTTCACCAGGTTTGAAAGTGGAAAGCTGGAAAGGTCAAAATTAATAATACATTATATAATCACCAAACTGTTTTACATGTAAAGTGGTTTCATTTAGTACATAAGTACAGTTAGTGCTGTCAGACAGTGGAACGCCACAGAGACACACACTGGTATTAGTCCAGCAGAAAGGAATAAAGTAATAATAAAGCATAAATTGTCCAACTTTATTACCCTTACATCATTAACATGAGCAGGGTTCTGTGTGTAATTTATTCTACAGATTCTACAAATTGTTATTTTTATTTGCACACATATTACAGCTACTGGCTCCTCTCACCACTCAGCATGATGAAGATGATGATAATGGTGGTGTTTTTCCCTCTGTGATACCCCCCGTCACCAGTTTCCTGCAGCCATCACTCCTTCTTCTTTGCCATTCTTTTCCAGCATAGAAACAAAAGTGGGGCGTATATGTCATGTTTGGCGGAATTATTGCTGGTAAAGGTGGTGCAACCAGTCATTAAGCTTTAGGGGGCAGTTATTGTTCCACGTTGGTGTTCCACATGAGTGTTGGATAATTTAAAAATTTTTTATTTAAAAAACTGTGTTATGTGGTTTCACAGGTTCCCTTTATTTAATATTACATTTTTGTATGAAGTTCTGAAACCATTTTGTGTGATAAATATGCAGTATAAGGGGAAATCAGGAGGGGGCAAATAGTTTTTCACAGCATGGTACAAAATCCAAGGCTCTGTTATCAGAAAGGAAAAAATACAAATACTGCAGGCACATTAAATGGGTACAGATTTGCCCCACAACCACTGTTTCTTCCACGCTTTCCTGTCTCTCTTCCACCAGGCCTAAGGGGTCTCATGCTGGCAGTGATGCTGGCTGCCCTGATGAGCTCTCTGGCTTCCATCTTCAACAGCAGCAGCACCATCTTCACCATGGACATCTGGACTCGCCTGAGACCACAAGCCCGTGACCGAGAGCTCATGATTGTGGGAAGGTTTGGCCTTACCGAGTCTGTGTGTGGGTTGTGTGTGCATTTACTATCCCGTTTCGCTTATGTCTGTGCCTGCAAAAGTAGGACGTCCACATCCTTCCCTCTGTTTACGGTACATGGTTTTGGTGACGTTTAAATAACAGATTTTAAAATGAGATGTAATTAAACCCATACAGACGGCTCCTCTAGTACTGAAATGGCACTTTTTTGCTGCACAATGACGCCCGGTGTTGATTTCTTTCCCTGTAATGTTAGACGAGCTGCTCAAGGTGCAACTGACTCTGCCCACCCCCCATGGTTCTCCCTCTCCCTCTTTCTTAGAGTGTGGGTGGTGTGCATTGTGTCCATCAGCATCTGCTGGATACCTGTGGTCCAGGCGGCCCAGAGCGGTCAGCTGTTTGACTACATCCAATCAGTGAGCAGCTACCTGGCGCCACCAATCGCTGCAGTGTTCTTCCTTGCTGTGTTTGTGAAGAGAGTCAATGAACCGGTGAGGAAGGGGACATGAAGGAGGGCACTGTGCTTTGGAAAAAGAGCCACGCAGTGTAAAATTGAGGGGACAGAAGTACAGCTAAGTCAGCAAACAGTTCCAGAACGCTTGTGACCGACTAGTGGGCACAAATCCGGCCTGTTAATTGCTTCTGCATAATTTCGCTCATGGTTTTTTTTTGGCCACACTGAGATGGGGATAGAACTGCACTCTGACATCAGTGGAGTTAGATGACTCAATTTGTCCACTGCTTTGGGTGCAAGTGTAGTTTGGTCTGTGTGGGGTTAACATGATGTCCCTGAGTTTGCGTGGGTTTCCTCACCGTCCAAAGACGCGTTTCAGGCGAACTGGTGACTATAAATTGCCCTTGGTGCATGTGTGTGTGAAAGTGTGCAATTGTCCTGCAGCAGACTGGCATTCCATCCAGCGTGCGTGTGGCCTCATGTCCTGAGCTTCTAGGAAAGCCTCCAGACCACAGTAACCCTGTGCTGGATAACACAAGGGAAAGGACTGAATGTCCATTGAGTTAGCAAATGTGTAACTTGCACCAAACTGTGTCATCTGCTTATTTTCTTTTGCTACACCCACCAGGGGGCTTTCTGGGGCCTGATTGGGGGTCTGAGCATGGGTCTGTGCCGGATGGTCCCCGAGTTTGCGTTCGGCTCAGGGAGCTGCTTGTTCCCCTCAGACTGCCCCTCGCTCATCTGTGGTTTCCACTACCTCTACTTTGCTGTGCTGCTCTTCTTCTGCACAGCGGCCCTCGTGCTGATCGTGAGCTGCTGCACCCCTCCGATACCTGACAGACATGTGAGTAAACCCATCAGAAAGAGGCTTTGCCTTGACATCCGTCATCACACTTGGTCCGTAGTGAAGGTTTATCAGGCCGGATTGCGCTGTGATGAGACCGTTGATATGCACATCAGTTTAAGACCAATCATTTAATTCACCTGGCAAATATTTGTGGGCTTTAATGTTTCTGCTAGAGAACCGCTCACACTTATTAATCCCGTTGTCATACTCATAGACTCAAGAAGCAGGTTTCACACAACATAGTTGGCAAATTGATGGTGGCACTGACTTCATCCCCAATCCAGCCATCGTCTATTCATCCCCGCTGTATTCACGTGAATGCTTCTGTAGTTACAGAGAAAGCCATGACAATGCAAATTGATGACTGCGCTAATGAATTCTATATTAGTACAAGAGGCTTTTCAGCGCGATGCTTCCTTCTTCTTCAACCAGCTTTATCGGCTGGTGTTCAGTCTACGCCACTCAAAGGAAGTGAGGGATGACCTGGACAGGGAGGAGGAGGAACGTGGGCAGAGACTACGCAGGGAAGCGGAGGAGAAGAGTCGGAACAAGGCTGGAGGGGAAGAAGGTGACTTTTTTGGCTCCATAACCCTTCACTCTGGTTGCTCTGATGCATGAATGCTGAAGGTTCACTTCTTGATTTACACCAGAGGGAAGTGGGTCTACCTCAAATATCAGACACTTGATCAGCTGGTTCTGTGGAATGAGTTCCTCACAGACTGCAGAGCAAACTGGACAGGAGGTGGAAGCCACCCATCAGATGCCCGACATATCTGAGGACCCCCTGTGGAAACATGTGGTCAACAGCAATGCCCTCATTATGACGACCGTGGCGGTCTTCATGTGGGGGTACTACGCTTGAGATGCACCAAAAGGGCTGTCTCATCGCTGGGTCTAACCCGCAACGGTCCTATGGTTCTGCAAAGTCAGGGCACAAGACAATGCTTCCTACTCTTAACAAAAACACATGGAGAATTTGCACCCTGTAATTCACAAACTATCAGCTCACACCAGAAAGATCTGGAACCAGAAACTACATTTCAGGGAGCCTCAGTGACATTGAGAGTCGTGTAATTTTTTTGAGATTTTCTCAGCACTGACAAGGGAACGTGACCTTGACTTTTAGTGATGAACGATCCCAAGTACTGAAGTCTTCCGTACCTGCACCTCTCTGTGCAACCAGGAACAGAACAAAGTCTATGTTACATCTTCATCCATTTTCTTGTTAAAAATACAAATTCTCTTTGTTATGAAGTTATAGATTATACACTGATCACTCTTACATACTTGGCAAACTAAAATATTTTACTGCTATGGTCTACACCCAAGATTTCTTCTGTAAATATGTGGAAGACCAAAGTGTTTACTTTTCTTCTGCCTGAAAAATTAACATTTGACCTCTAAGAATTCTACAATGTCTGAACACCTGAAACTTAATGGTTCTATGTGATCATTGTGAAATGTTGTAACCGCTTCACTTTCTGCCCGTGCTCTTTGTATGTTGCTGCGACCCAGTGCTGTTCATGAAACAAATTAAAAATTAAATCTTCAGTGCTTAAAACGCACTTTTATGGGGAAAAAAAATGGGTGATCCTTTCACGACGCAAACATTTTCCCCATTCAGTTTAATGGTACTTAAGTTTTTTATAAGAATTCACCAAATGTACTGACTTTTAGAAAATGTTTGTTATGCTAGGGAGGCCTGTACTTAAAAAAAAAAAAAAAAAAAAAAAAAAAAAAAAAACTGACACGGGAAATTTTAGCACTCATATCTTGAAATGAAACCTCTGTAACATGAAAAATAGCAACTTATTTCCCAAAGCATCAGTTTCCTCCAGCACCTGCTAAAACATGAAATGAAGGAAGATTCTGGCTTTACAGAAAGCTGTTAAAAGCCTGATCAGATCACAACTGTCTGGCTGCAGCTACCACCATCCACAGGTCCACCAAGGACAACGTTAAACCTGCCTGCGATCATTTTCATGTTCATGGAATCTAAGTTTAGAAGAGAACTACAATTTTGTGCTGCACAGTGAAATACCGAGCTGAACAATTAATACAAAGGAGGATAAGAATTTCATTTGACGGGTTCTGTATGGGCCAAGAGGGCTTCGATCTAGAACAGTACTGGGTTAACTGCTCGATCAAATCCTGCTGAGTATAGCAAACCACACCCAATGCACAGCTGACCCTCGGGGCCACTGAAAAATCAAACTGTGTGCCTCCCTCAAGGCCTGCAGAATTATGCCGTTTTCCTTCTCACCAACATTTCAGTAAGCAAACCGCCATTAAAGCTGAAAAAGGCATTCAGTTCATCACGATAGTATCTGCAAGCAAATTTGTTTTAAACTACACATTAAGATCAACTGAACTAATTCCACAGAAGTTTTCCATGTCCATCTGCAGCTGATCTGGGCAATCACTGCTCATTATTTAGTGCTACACATTCAAACTATGTTTTTCCAACATGCTGTAAATCAGAGGCTGCATCATATTAATATTCAACTGCAGGCCAGCATCAAAATTATTTGAAAACACAGGAAGCCTGTGTGTCCCACAAGCTTCGTAAGGCATCAACAAGCTAGTAAGACAGAAAAACTACCAGGAAACAGATTCCAGTTTAAATCAATTCAGTTTAATTGAGAAGCAGAAATTCCCATTAGCAATGTACAGCTCAGAAACCTACAGAGGTCTCCCAAAAACCAAAGGGCCAGATTTACTACCGGCCTTTACTTCCTGACAGACATTGCAGTTTGAGGGACAGGGCGCAGGGCCAAGGGTTAAGGCTGGAAGCTGGTGTTGAGAGTTCTATGGACCGAGTCCCAGTGTTCCTCATGCGGAGCAAACAGCGGCTTTGGCAACATGCGGCCTCAGCCGCCCAGCAGTGAGGACTTGGGGAATGGCAAAAAAGGCCCGGTTGAAATAAAAATGGATTAAAAAAAAATAAAATACCTCATCTGCAGAAGGGGTGGGGGCAGGGACATCATCCAGAAATAAAACCAAAGCAGAGCAAAAATTCACACACCCTAAATAAACAAATAAGCAAACAATCCTCACACTTTTTTTTTTTCTTTTTTTTTTTAAACAGAATCACATCAAGTTGCTTCCCGCAGTACATATTCACGAAGAAACATATTGGCTCCACAATTTCACACCCCAACTCCGTTTCCCTTGAGAGAGACGGTCCCGGGCGTCAGCAAGTGCTGTGTGCAGGACTGGAGAGTGGGGCTAAACCACCTCAATGGCACTGCCTCTTTCCTGCGTAACTTCAGCTTGTACAACAAAAGTGAGATGTGCAGAGTGAATTGGTATGAACAGTTAAACGTATCATGATAACATGACACCCAAAGGGAACGGGGAAAGTGAGGAGAAAAGAAATGAAAACAAGGATAGTGACCCAGACCTCTCGTCATCAGGGAGTGGAAATGGGGGAGAGGTGTAATCACTCCCTCTCACCTCCCATCTTCTCGCTTGGCTCGGGTCTGCACCAGCTCACAGGGCTGCACCCAGTTGTTGTCATGCAGGCCCACCCGACAGCCTGGCGTGTCCTTATCGGTGCGTCGACAGCACATCCAGTAAGAGCGTCCGTAAGGCAAGTCATGGTGGTAAGGTTTGGGGTGCCAGCGACACAGGGACACATCACCGCGTGCATACTGCCGCTTGCACTGCTTGCAGGGGTCATCCCGGTACAGCGGGTCCTGGTTCCAGCGCGAGTCAGTGGCGCGGACACCGTAGGTCTCAATCAGGGCCTTGAAGTCGTGACAGGTGCACTTCAGGGCAGCCAGTGAGCGTGTAGGCAGGTAGCTGAAGATGTGCACCATGATGTGGTCTGGCAGGAGCAGCATGTACTGCCGAGGCTCCAGCAGCCGCTGGATCTGGAAACGAATCTCCAGGAAATCATGGGAGACGTGACGGTAGAGGCGGCAGAGAGACGAATCGGTGCATTCTTCCGTACTGCCCCGTGGGGAGTCCTGCCGCTCAGCAGTCCCTACAGCCGGCCCATTACTCCGGCTGCTGTCACTGCTGCTGCACTCTGGCAGACGAAGCCCTGCTGGGTTGGTAGACACATCCTCTTGAGGGCAGGGGGACTGCAAGAAGAAGAGTTGTCCAGGTGGTGGGTCATCGCTGGTGTCAGTAGATGGAGCACCCCCAGGCATGCCAAAGCACACAGTCTCTTCCTGTACGTTCTCAGTGCTATCCTTACCGTAGAAGATACATTGGTCTACAGCCCCCGTCACCACCACTTCCACATGGAAGCCTGTCACACGCTCACGGCCCACCGCTTTTTTATCTCCCTGCCCCGAGTCCTGGGCTGTGTCTGAGCTAGGGACACTAGTGGTAATGTCATTACGTGTTGGGGCTCCTTCCCCATGAGGGTCTGGCTTGGGCGATGCAGGTAAGAGGAGGCTAGGGTCTCGAGAAGAGGGACTGACTAGCTGGTAGAGGTCACATGTAATCTTCTCTTTAGCCCGGGCCCCTGTCTGGCCCCCACCACCGCCGCAGCTCATAAACATGCAACTGGGCCGTCCTGCTGGCTCTGACTGGGAGCGAGGGTCCAGGCTGGACACCCGGAAGGCAATCCTCACCTCACCGCGTCTGTGTGAACCCCTGCCATTAGGCTCCCGATGACACTCATCCTCTCTTGTTGGCTGTCCAGTCCCCGATCTCAACAACCCATTCTCCAGCTGCTGATGCTGCTGCTCAAAGTGGGCAACTGCCTGTGCCACACGCCGTGACTCTTGCAGCTGCTCCAAAGCACAAGCAGGGGGGGTGTGGGACTCGGAAGGCTCTGACAGATACATGACAGGGGTGGTATCTGATGTGGAACCACGTAGAGCTGTGTGTTGTGATTGGCCAGAGCCCTGTGGGCCTTGAGCCACCATGCCCTGCAACGCCAAGGCTGTGCGCTGCTCGACAAGTGCCACCATCTCAGCCACTGACAACAGGTCCGTTTCACTAACCCCTAAACTGTCTTCAGGGCAAGGTGTCACTGGTGGACCTGGCTCAGAGCCAGAGTCACGGGCCCGTGTGGGAGGGTCATAGGAAGAGCAGCGTCGTCGCCGCTTGGCCTTGGTACAGTCAGTGGCCCAGTTCCCTTTAACCTTCATAGCACTGGGCCGTGGTAGCCCCATGCCACTGCACTGGTGTGCCACAAAGAAGGCGATCTTCTCCTTAGTGTTACCTGGTTTGATGACATACCAGGTATCCAATAGTACCCGCCCATCTTCCATATGGGGACCCGGCGAAGGAGGAGCTGGAGCAGGTGGTGCAGGGGGACTGGAAGGCGGGGCCGGGTCTGGGGGCGTGTTTTCAGAGCCTACATCCTCCTGGTCTTCACCTACTCCTGTTGCTTCCGACAGCATTCGTGTCCCTGTGTCAGCCTTGCACAGAGAGGGCCCAGGCCCGGATACCCCTCCCCGCGGCTTGTTTTGGGAGTATGTGCCAAAGGGGCGCGGGCACCACAGTCGAATGTGGGAAAAGGTATCTCGGTCCATCATGGGCCAGCGGGGAGCATCATGTGTCTAGGCTGGAGAATGGCAGCGCCCTGCACCACTCATGCTCACTGCACACGCCACACTGCGTTGCCTCAAGGATAGAAACATGTGCTGTGGGGGAGAAAACACAAAGACAATGCGTTAGAAGGCAGCTAACAAAACATCTTCCATTAACTAACAGTCACTGCTTATCTCTTTAAAATCAGCCAAAACAATTAAGGTATAGAAATAATTTAAAACCCACAACCTTATCTGAAACAAGATGTTAAGCTAGTTAACACAAAGACATTAAGAAATATGTAGGACCACAACCCTTCTGCTGGTATTCTGGAGACAATTTAGAGCATTCCTCACACCCATCTTCAACCTCTGTACTGCAGTATCCCTATTCATGGCTCTACTGCTTTTCAAAACAGATAAATTACCATTCAACCTTTGCACAAGACTATCTGTGACTAAAAGCATGAGTACTGGTTTCACAAAGTGGCCAAAACTAAATTACCAATTATCTCAGGTTACTGTAAGAGGAATTTCAGTACTGAAGTACTAAATTAATGAAATGCCTTCACATCAGGCCCTGAATTTACAGCACTGATGGAGTGCTATCATGGCTAAATGGATTCGGTGTACTGTTAAATGGAGCCATCATGGAACAGACAGGCAAGTGTCAATAGAGTTTTTAGACAGGAAAAATGCAATGTTAAGATCGATGGTGTCTACCAGTATCTCAAGGAGCCTGCAGCAGTTTTCCTTCAGGGTATCAAATCTGTTTACTCTGTGCCGCTGTTGAAATTAACCATCTAATTCAGAGAGAAATGTGCTGAAGAACTGGAGGCTTATGACTAAGCCAACAGATTGGTTACTAGTGAATTTGCAGACCTGAGAGCTGTTGCTGCCATCCTATATAGTATTAGACAGTACCAAATGTCACCAACAATAATGTAGGACCAGCGGGGGGGGGGGGGGGACTCAGTTTGTATGTCCTTAAACACAACAGTGCATTTGTGGGAAAGTGTTGTTGATTGTATAGCTTGTTCTTCAGGACAACAGACACAACCCCAGCAACACCCGAAACATCATGGCAGTGCTGCATCAATTCTGGTTCCGCCTCTGGCAGCCCTGCTTTGTCCACAGGCCAGTTAAGGACTTTATCACCCTGTAGCCTGATGTGGCAGATTAACTGCATGTGTGTATGAAATCCACTTTCTGCCTGCAATTCAAATCTTCTGTAGACATCACTCCATGTCATTGCATAAAAGGATTGGTAGATATTACAGAAAAATCACCTCATATTAGACCCCAAAATGTTTCCTCCCTTAATGCGACTAATACAGTGATCAGACACAGCAGCCTATTGGCTGTCGCACCTCTCATACAGCAAATGAACTGGCATTTGAATGACAAGCAGGTATGAGGCAATCCAGTGCTCTCCTGACCATGGACACTGAGATGCACACATTATTCACCAATTCACAAATGAGACACCACAAGATGAGCAGTGTGCAACAGGTCAAATATGCAGACAACTGCTGTTAATTGTGCAGCTCCACAACACACCCCCCCCCAAATACATCAAACTAATGAGTAATGATAAGCCAACAAGAACTATTGATCAATAAATTAGTATTATACATTACTTTTTTTTTTAAAACTGACTTGAGTACCGATTCAAAACAAACATTGTAAAAAAAAAACAAAAAAAACCAAAAACAAAACAGAAGATTATGATTATAATTTTTAGCCATGAACACTGGTATGCTGCAACCTAAAGACTCACTGAAATTCATAAAAAGGCCTTCAATA
This sequence comes from Heterotis niloticus, assembly GCA_018136845.1. NCBI lineage: Eukaryota > Metazoa > Chordata > Actinopteri > Osteoglossiformes > Osteoglossidae > Heterotis > Heterotis niloticus. Next base: position 24,006,956 of record CM030893.1, read on the forward strand.
CAAATTTTTACTACATTCCCGCATTAGTACACATTTGCCTCTGTGATTAATTTAGCAGTTGGACTGACTTTTCTTTGTCTCTCCATCTCTTGTTCAGTAACATACAGCAACAGACAGTGTAAGCATGAGAATACATCTGCAGAGTGATGACATACTGTGAAGGGAAAGATGTGCACTGAGAGTAAGGAGATTTAACAAACCCACTCATCTTTGCTCCAAAACATTACCACTTAGAAGTAAGACATCAACAATGTGAGATATGGTAGTTTTTTGTTATTTTAAACAATTCCTGCAAATTAAGGGCAGTTTTAAGCCGTTTGCATAATCCACAAAATCCTGCACAAGCTCAGGGCTACCAAAAAAAAATAAAAAATCCAACACATCACTGTACACAGCTCCAGATACAGGCCTGACTGGCGCCACCACCTGGCTTGTCGCCGAGGTGCAACTGTGGAGGGGAACTCCATTTCTGTATTACCCAAGATGAAGAGGAGAAGCAAACATCTCACTGTACCACTTCCCAACACAATGGCATCAAATAACTGGTCATACTTGTTCTTAAGTGTAAACAAAGGTCAGGACACTCATGAAGCTGTGGAACTATATTTATGGCAGTACACATTGGAAGCTTACCCTCATCATTGCTAAGAAAGGGAAGTACTGCATGTGGCCTCCTCCCCTTCTCCCTCTTTCACCAGCATGGAGCATCACAGACTGCACAGAGGCATGATAAATTATTGCCGCCACCATCTTGCTTGGGCTCTGACTGCAGAGACAATGTGGGGGCGTCACAGTGCAGCCAGCAGGACTGGCCGCTCATCACCATGAAGAATAATAGCCTTGGCATCATTCACTCACTCTATCCAGCAATGACAAGCTGCCTCTACCCCCCCCCCTCTCTAAGCAGAGGAGAATAAAATGTGAAATAAATGGCAAACTGCTCTGGATGAAGTCTGGAGGATAGCAGCCTTAAAGGGTCGTCTGAAAATCTCCTACTGCACACACATCCCTCTTCTGGTTCCAAGGGCCACATTGCCACCCAGGAAGAAAAAAAAAATTCCTAAACACACAAGAACACAGTGCAGTCACCCATAACTCATGTCTGATGCTTCCTGAATGCCAAGTCTGAGATGTATTCCCTTATTTCATTCTGAAATTAACCAGAGATCAAATATATACTGGAGAAAGCAAACCTCGGCCATCAATTTCACAGTCACATGCGACATGCACACAGTGCCTGCAACACCTTTAGTGGTGCTCTGGAGGGGCAGGTCATTTCTCCAGATTACCAGAAATGCACTCTGACCAGTCAATTAGTGAGGTCAGTGACCCGCCACTGAATCCTGAGCACTGCTAGATAAAGCCATTCTCCTCTACTGGCACTGCTGTTGGTGTCAGGCTGGCGGACAACTCTTGGCCAGATGGAGCAGACTTTTGTGTGCGCGCGCGTTTGTGTCTCTACAAGTAAAAGAGGAAGATATACATAAAGGACACAAATGCACTGTCACGGAACCAGTCTGTGTATTATGACAACCATAATACAGGGTTCAGGAGTCAAACTGCGAAGGAAACATTTACCCCCACATTTCAGTTTTAACATTTAGGCTATTATGCTAGCATTGACTTAGCTCTTACTGTTATTGTATTTATCAAAATGGACTAAATATAGCCTTAACATGTGTAATACTGGCAAAGTTTCAGACACCATTACACCGTTACCATTTACACAATAAGACATCCAGAAATATTACTATTATAAAAGGATAAGTGTGCCCTAGGCCAAATGTTTGAGACTTGACAGCTGTTCTGTGTTATATTTATAAGCATTATTCTTAGAGTGAGAGCAGCTCATGCAAAGACCTGTTAGACGTGCTGTACATTTTCCACTGCACAGTCGAAATCTCGTTGTAAGATGTAAAATATTTTCTGTCTTTTTTAACACAAACTAGCAAAACATAAAAGAGGGATGAAGTGAATGAGCGGTTACATTGTCAGCGAAAGAGGCTTCGAGGACAATCAAACTAAACTAGCTAAACGGGTAACATGGAAAAAGGGTTAAAGACTATAGGCAAGTCAGCGACTAGTCCATTTAGTAAACCAGTGACTAGGCTAGTTAGACACTTTACTTGTCTTACACTGCTTTTAATTTCTCATGTACACTCCTACATCGCCTTCATATCGTCGACTTGCAGAACGTGGATGTGACAGCGTATTACGTCTTAGTACTTCACCATTAACTTTATTAAAACACACGTATTCGTGCTTCTGACCCTGTGGCCAACAGCATATGCTTATATACGTGTAGAAATGTGGAACGCTGCGAAGTTGTCGAGAAACCCGGGTGACATTTTACCTGAGGCGAATTTGTCGCTCTCGTCGGAGCAATAGCCCCCCATGCTAACGCGGCTAGCTTCGCGCTGACGTCCATACTTGTTACGCCAGTCTCACCTTTATCGTCAGTCGTAAACCTTTCAACAAAAAAATTGTGCATTTTTGTCAGTCTTACCATCAGAAATGTCGACGTTTGTACATTCCAGTGCCTCGCTTTTTTTCCCCTGTAGAGAGCTTCCTTCGAAGCAGCGGACAGATCCAGTTCCTTCGCTCTCCGGCCTGCTGAGGGAGCACCGAGGCGGGGGTCCAGGCAGACGACGTCTCCTCCGCCGCTCGGCTTCACTCACTTCCAACAGTTATTTTAAATTACAGAACCCACGTTCAGTAGCCGGGTCTGAGTGAATCCCTTACAGCTTTTACAGTGTATGACGAGCGAGTCGATTCGCTGGGCCCCTTTCCCCTACCACAGCAATGAAACAGGCCTCGCATTACTACATCGTGTTCTCCCAATAACCAAAATAATCGGGCCGTACGAAGCGCTGGAGAGGAAGGCCATCTTGTTGACAGGCAGCTGCACAGAGGCCCAAGCCAATCACAGAGCAGATTCGATGGCGTGCCCATATATGGCGCCATCCTACCCCCCCCCCCCCCGCTCCAACAGGCTCTATGGTTTATTACCTGCCCCCAACCTGGAGAGATTCTCGGTGCTGCAGTGCTAACGATGGTAATTCACGTTCTGATGAAACACCGTTTCACTGCTGACTTTAGCAAACCACTGAATCTAAATTCTAGCCAATGTGAGAGGAAACAGATGACAAGGTGACACTTCATACGCATTCACATGGTCTCAGATGCATAGCTGTTCTGTAATTTTTCTGTTCCTTATTGCTAAAATAGACCCTCGTCCTATAGTCCAATACTTGGGCATATTTATACTCGTGTTTAACCCTGCTGTTATGCCCGACATTATTCTCATCTGTTTCTGCTCTGGTGACGATAGATTTTTATTAAGTATAAGATGTGTAACGTAGCTTACTAGCACACCTCTATTTGATCCTCAGCCTTTCATCTTAGGCTACTTTTGGAATAGTGCTATGGAGTGAAAAAATGCTTACTTTAAAATCAATGCAGATTATTTTAAATGGCGATTTTCCCCCAGCAGTTTTATTACTAGCAAGGCAGTGATTCGTGGATTTATGTGACCTCACATCAGATGACAATAAAAATGAATAAAGAGGGAAAAATTTTGTAAAGAATAAAAAAAAGTCTGAATTTTGATCATTATCTCAGAGTGATTATACACACATTGCACACAATGCCGTTCACAGAATGATGAGTACAATGGCATGCAAAAGTTTGGGTACCCCTGGTCAAAGATCCTGTTATTGTGAATAGTTAAGTGAGCAGAAGATGAACTGATCTCCAAAAGCCACAAAGTTAAAGATAAACCATTCTTTTCAGCATTTTAAGCAAAATTAGTGTGTTATTGTCATTTTGTACAATTTTACAGTGGAAAAAAGGAAAGAAGCACCATGCAAAAATTTGGGAACCCCAAGAGATTTGAGGTCTCAGATAACTTTTATTAAGGTCTCACACCTTAATTGGTTCACTAGGGCTATGGCTTGTTCGCAGTCATCATTAGGAAAGGCGAGATGATGCAAATTTCAAAGCTTTATAAATACTCTGACTCCTCAAACTTGGTCCCAACATTCAGCAGCCATGGGCTCCTCTAAGCCACTGCTTAGCACTCTGAAAATTAAAAATGACTGATGCCCAAAAAGCAGGAGAAGGCTATAAGATGATATAAAAGCATTTTCAGGTAGCCGTTTCCTCAATTCGTAGTATAATTAAGAAATGGCAGTTAACAAGAACGATGGAGGTCAAGTCGAGATCTGGAAGACCAAGAAAGCTTTCAGAGAGAACTGCTTGTAAGATTGCAGAAAGGCAAATGAAACCCCCTGTTTGACTGCAAAAGACCTTTAGGAAGATTTAGCAAACTCTGAAGTGGTGGTGCACCGTTCTACTGTGTAGCAACACCTGTACAAATATGATCTTCATGGAAGAGTCGTCAGAAGAAAACTTCTCCTGTGTCCTCACCACAAAATTCAGCATCGGAAGTTTGCAAATGAACATCTAAACAAGCCTGATGCATTTTGGAAACAAGTTCTGTGTACCGATGAAGTCAGAACAGAACTTTTTGACTGCAATGTGCAAAGGTATGTTTGGAGAAAAAAAGGACACAGAATTCCATGAAAAGAACACCTCTCCAACTTTTAAGCATGGGCTGGATAGATCATGCTTTGTTTTTGTGTTGCAGCCAGTGGCACGGGGAACATTTCTCTGGTAGAGGGGAAAATGGATTCAATTAAATATCAGCAAATTCTGGAAGCAAACATTACACCGTGTGTAAAAAAAAAATCAAAAGTGGAAGCTGGAAAGAGGATGGCTTCTACAACAGAATAATGATATCAGAAACACCTCAAAATCCACAATGAACTACCTCAAGAAGTGCAAGCTGAAGGTTTTGGCAAGGCCCTCACAGTTCCCCAAGCTAAAAATCATCCAAAATCTGTGAATAGACTTTAAAAGAGCAGTGTATGCAAGACAGCCAAAGAGTCTCAGAGAACTAGGTGCCTTTTGCAAGGAAACATGGGCAAAAAATCCCCAAATAAGAACTGAAAGACTCTTAACTGGTTACAAAAAGTGTTTACAAGGGGTAATTTTTGTCAAAGGGAATGTTACTAAGCACCGACCATGCAGGGTGCCCAAACTTTTGCTAAGCTAAGACTTGACAAAGGGATATCCTGACTGTGTCCGTGCATAGCCGTATTGAAAACACAGGCTGGCCTGTGCTGATGTTTTTTTCTGTGAAGGTCAGAACGTGTGTTTGCACGGGATCTTTATGTGCGAATCCACTCACTTGTCTATGTGGAGTTATAAAAAAAAAAAAAGCAGGAGCCAGACAGACAGATGTCAGACTGGATTTACACTGGAGGTAGACAGCACATTTGATACATACCTGCTCCCAGACACACCAGTGACAACAGCTGATGATGACCTTTTAAACTTCTCCCTGGTAATCAGACCCATGGCTAGCGGGCAGAACGGTGGTGATGATGCTCGCGGCCCACACCTGGACAGGGTGCACAAAAGTTTGTCTTCATTTTATTCTCAAATGGAGGGGGGGGGGGGGGGTAGTATTCTTTCAGGGAGCTTAGAATTCCTAGCTATGCCCCTGCTCATAATTAAGAAATCTTGATTTCTTTTACAGCAGCAGCTTCTGCGTTTGCTACAAACCCTGAACACCTACCTGTCTCGTTTATGTGATTAAGCTGCCGTCGACAAAAGAAGCAAAAAAAAACGTAAAAGAGCAGCATTGCGAAGCAGGGTCAGAAATGCTGTTCCATTAGCGCAAGAGAGAAAAATTGTGCGCTGATTGGGAGCGTCTCCCGCCTCACAATGATACTTTGTACGTGTGTATTACAGGCCCCAAGTCGCGTTGCATCCCCTGCTGTCTATAAATAACACAGCTCTCATGCATGGACAGGGACCCCCAGCAGAAGAGATGCAGCCCGGCAGCCGCAAGGAGGAAGAGGAGGAGCAAGTTAAAGACACTACCGGGCTCTTTGACATGTGGCACGACTACATGAAACTTGGCACTTGTCTGGAAAGACTGTGCGCTCATCGCAGAGACGCAGCAGGGCTGCAGAACTCCCAGGGCTGCGTGTCCGTGCTTGAAGGGGGTCTCCAGCGGCACCGACGTGCCCCCCCGAGCTGCAGTCCGGCCCGCAGCGGTTCGGACACCGGCAGCAGCGCGAACGGGGACGGCTGCGGCTTCTGCAAGCAAAACGGGGAGACCGCCGAGGTTTACAGAGGTCATCGTCTCAAAGCCAGTGACGGCAGAGTGATGTGTCCCATCCTGAGGAGCTACACGTGCCCGGAGTGCCAGGCCACGGGGGACAGCGCTCACACCCGCCGCTACTGTCCGCAGCGCAACAGAGCGACGCCGAGGAGCTCCCAGAACACCGCCTGAGCGCCCTCCGCATCTCCACTCTCTTATAACATTCGGTGTTTGGTCTCTTTTTTTTCCTCAACAATGTATAAATGTTCCTACAGCAAGTTTTATAAAATAAGAGTTTGTGTTCGGAAAGGATGACTGGACCGGTGAGAACCGAACGGGCTTCGGAGCCACAGCACAAAAACAAGACGCCTGCATTTCAACAAGTGTGAGTATGAAGAAAACGGGGTTTCGTGCGCATTTCCTCTGCAACTGCCAGTGTGGCTTCGCTCAGCGTGCCGCAAGTAGCAATTCTTGTTACACTTGGATAGTTTATGCTCAAAAAGTATCACGTATGTTACAGAGTGACTTTAGTCATTGCACCTGAATCGAATTTCCTTTGTATGTAAAGCAAGGTTTAACCGCGGAAATTTATTTATCGCCAACGACCGAAGAATTTTCAGTTTGGAATCACATTGCCGCTTCATTTTTTTCAAGAAGCGTACATTTTCTGAAACGCCGGTTTATAATCTGTGCACATCTGTATAAGGTGGGACGCGCGGGCGGGACAGCATGAAGACAGTTTTGGGACAGTTTGCCTGAAACGCGCGCGAGCCATCTCCTTTCTGTCTCCCCTGCAGAGCGGCTCGATCGACGCTGCGATCCCGAGTGTCGCTGTGCGCCCCCAGTGTTACCTTGTGCAGTGCCGAAGTCCCGGCTTGTACAGCTGCAGTCTCCAATAAACCTGACTGTTTGTACCCTGTCTCGCCCCGTCCACTAGATCGGTCTGTTTTAAAAAGTTTGTCTAATATAAAATTGTGAATGTGAAATTCTTTGAGGTTTAATATTAAAATGAACATTTGCACCTTCACACCTTCAGGCACATTCAAAATGAAAAAATAAATTCAGCATAACATTTTGTAAAAGATCATATGTTTCTGCCCAAAGGCAATGAGACGAACGTCTTGATTTTACCTTCTGACACCTAGAACAAAGTTAAAGCCGTTAAATTCCTGTTTTATATAAAAGTGCATGAGAATGGAACCCCTCATTCCATAGGTGTTAACAGGGAAGACTTACACTGTATGGGAAATTTCTTGGAATTTTTTGGCCTCCCAGTACCTTTCAGGATGCTAACTTATGCTGTACTACTTCATCTTGTTAAATTTTATTATGAACAACAGCAGTCTGAATCCTTTGAGCACATGAGCAATGAAAATGCAACAATTTCTACTCAGCAAGATTTCTATACACTACATGAACTACATAAACACTATATGATGAAAATGTTACACAATCAGTATGGATAGTATTACAGAGAGATGTATTAAATATTGTTATGAGCAATCCATCATACAAACACCCTTTCCTTTAATCCAGAAAAATCTGTATTACTTGTCATTATGTCTTCATTTTTGCATATTATTTTTAAATTTGGCTTTTAGGAGAACCACTCATTCATTTCATGCATTATGACAATGTCTTTGGATTACATTGAACTGCAATATGTACACTGTGGGAAAACAATTTGTCAGGTAGTTAGGGAGCCAAAAATATTAGCGACATTATTCACAGGAATATTACATAAAACTAGTGAGACAAGTTATTCTTTGTTCAGTGTTAGTGGAACACAACTCACTTCCCGTACATTTGCATCTAACACTAAAAACGGAGACTAGATGCACAATATGCCTGTGGATAACAGGCAGTGACCACGTAATATCGGTTACTTTGAAAGGCATTTTTCAGCAGATAATTCCTGACGTAATACAAGGAGATAGGGATACTGTTTATATAATCTTTGTAGCTGTTTTATATTTGCATTATTAAAAAATAATAAAAATTGCAGAACCTGTAGTGGGCTAATGCTGTGATACTGAACTAGGGATGACACCCAGCTGTACAGGTAAAAGCTTCTGCACCACAGAACTTCAGAGCCTTAGTACTCAGAAGTGGGCCACCAAGTTACATCTGCACTGAGTTCCAAATTTACAAACATAAGCAAAACTAGAAATGCGTTAATAACTTGAGTTATTTGTAACTCAAATGTGACTTTTACTACAGTTTCAGTGTGTATAGAAAAGAACCACCCCCCCTTAAAATATTCACATTTCGTTGCTTTGTAGCCTGAAATGAAGACACAAACAAAAGAAAAATTCTCCAACTGTATTTACTCAATGGAACTTATAACAGCCAAGTGAAAGATATAATAGGAACAGTTCAGAAAAAAATAAAAATAAAAAAACAGAATCACTAAGATGTTTACAGGATCACCCCCCCCCCTCCTAAAAATACTTGTAAACTCAATCAGGTATAATAAATCATGTTCTCCATTGCAGACCAAGCTAATTTACTTCAATCTGTGATCAAGTGTAACCATTCTGATGAGTTCAGCATACAAACAGCTATTCCTAGAGCATCCCAGTGCTTGGGAGTGCAACTGAAAGCAAACAATCAACTATCAGTGGCAAGACACTGTCAAAAGACCCCAGGAATAAGTTGTGGATGGGCACAAATCAGGAGATGGATACAAAAAAAATTCAAAGGCTTTATCAATCCCTAGGAGCACAGTACAGTCCATAATCAAGAAGTGGAAAGCGGTTTACTGAATAAAAGTTAGTTACTGATTCATTACCACCTTTCTCTGAAGTCAAGAGTTCCTCTGTCCATTCCGAGGAGCTTAGCCAAAAGTCTGGGGGAGGGCAAATTAGTGATTTTAAATAGTTAATTGGTGAATGTGATGTAAGGAATTATCTGAATCCTGTGTGCCACTTATTGTGGAATAATAGCTTTGGAGGAATTGAAATCATGCCTGATTTTGGGGATATAGAGAACATATGACTTTATTGTAATATTTGAGCTATGAAAAGGAATTAAAAACATAAAATTAACACTGATGTGTAAGTCACTGATGTTTAAGATTCATATACATGTACAGTATACAAAAACTGGGCATATTCTTTAACATTTCTTAAGGGTTAGATGGTCTGTTTTTAGCCTTTAGCGTATGAATAATATACATGTTGTTGATGCCGGATTAAAAACTTTAAAAATTTTATATTAAATACCTTTTTCGCCAAAACGGGTGGTCAGTGAAGATCAGGCAAAAATCGCACACTCAACAACCACTGCTTGCCCCCTCTTCTCGCATGCAGCCTAAGGGTGGGAAACCACGTGTCGCACGGTGCATCGCTATTGGATAACTCTGCTGTCACACAAATTGTATTTTTCGAAGATCCGCCTCAATTTGAAACTCGTAATCTGATTGGATTAAAGTCGAATACCATCAAATAATCTCTTCCGGGTCGCCGTGTAGCCGCTGTACATTTTCTGCTGACTGGAAGTTAAGGCGTCAAGGTCACATGTGGGAGATTTTCAACTTAAAATTCATCAGGCAGCCGTGTTTCTAAAATAGTAAGTGGTCGTGTTTTTATATTTTTACTGTCAGTTTCGCTGTTGTACGATTTGGGATTAATGTACCTAAATTTAATGTCATTTAAGAATATCTAATTCCCGCGTATTGAATGGGAAGTATCTACAAAATAACCAGACAATTGAATTATAATGTGATTTCTTAACCTAGGAAATATTAGGTAGTTGCCTAGTTCATAACTGCAATTAAAATATTAATTCCTAAAGTGACAATCGTGTATTCAGTGACGGTTTTCTCAGGAAGACAAGAGAATTGTTTTCTCCTCTTATTTGTTAAGCACAAACAAGTTAGTACATTCGAGTAAGCAGTTTTCTGACAGCAACTGTACACAGTCTAGAAGTATATGTTCCCGAAAATCACCTAGTGGTCTCATGGTGTGTTTGGCAGTGAACCTGGCCGAGGTGTTCCAGGTATTGCGGGGGGCGGGGCGCGTGGGCGTGGCCCTAGCGTCAATGCAGGGCGAGCGGCTGCGACTCTTGCTCTGCAACTCGACGCCAGGAGCGGCTGTGAAGGGGGCGCAGGAACTGCTGGAGGGCGTCATGGGGACGGCAATGAGAAGCACGATGGTAAGTGGACAACAGCCATCCACCTGTAGCTGTGTATACTGTACATGGAGAAGTGGTGCAGAAGGCCGCTGTGACTTAAGAGCATTCGGGACCATCTCAGAACCCCCAGTCAGAGCCTTTGCATTTATTCTGGCATGTGTACTTTTATGGTTTTAATGTCTTGGTTTACTCATGGATTCATGCCACCTGGTTATAAGTTACTGTAATTGCTGAACATGTAGCACTACATGCCAGATTGTTGCCTTATCAGCTTTACAATGAATAGTTGTGTCAAAACCACATAAAAAGCAACTGACAGCTAAGCAGACGCTCAGAGTATGAAGTATGTTATCTTTCATTTCGCTTTCAGTCTGTGAAGTCTGAATTCCCCAACACTGAAAACTGGGAGGAGCTGGGGGAGGATGATGTTGCTAAATGGGCTATGGGCTCTGAGATGCCACCTGAGTACAGCAGTCAGATGGTTCAGGATGAGGCTGTGAGCCGGGATGCAGGCCACCGGCCTCAAGAGCCATTTTCAGGGAGCAGGCCAGCAGGTCCTGGCTGGCAGGGACAGCACTCTCGGTTTCTCCACTACAGTGTTTCTTTGAACAATAGAAGATTCTGTCATGGCTCGGCGATTGGACGCCTGACGGCAGAAGATATCAAGAAAGCCAGGGAGGCAAAACAAACAACAAGTAAGGGGTCTCTGACCAGGCCTGTTCGACAGAAGGTGAGAGGTTTGGATTCAAATATAGATTGTTTGTTTTCTCTTAATATGTTACGCATTTAAATAAGTTTTTATGAGCAAAGACATTGTTGTCAGTAGTGCTTTAATAAACATTTTTGTAGAATAATCCTTATTTTATTTCTGTCTCTACTTTTATTGCCCGTTGATCAGGGTTGCATTGTTTGCATTGTCATTTATCGCAGTGAGAGATCTTCATTTCTGGAAAATATTTTAGTTAATTGGTGTGTCACAGCTTAGGTTGGCACAGTGACTAAGATGTTCATGCATAGGTTCAAACCTGGTTCATTTTACGCAGAGTTAATGGGACTTCCTTTCCAAAGTTCAAATTTATCTGTTTCAGGTTGATTGGTGACATTAAATTTCCCAAGGTGTGCATGTGTGCACACGTGTGTGTTTGGCTTGTCTGTGATGGAATGGTGTTCCATCAGGGATCTACCCTGCTTAGCCTTGCATCCCAAATTTCCATGGGTTGTGGACTGCTGCAACCCTGACTTGAAAAAGTGTTATGTAAATGTGAACGAGGAATTATCATTTTACCCATAATATAAGATGCTGTGTACATAAATATTTTTTTATCACAGAAACAAAATGTCCCCCAAAATGTAAACTACACCTGAATTGAAGTTGCCTCCCTTTTCTGACTTTTACTGTAAATTTGAAATTAAAGTGTCTGAATAAAGGATTGCAGTATTTGTTTAACCTCTTATGGATGTGGGTAATTTTTTTTCCAAATATATTTTTGGATTTTCATGCTGACTGAATGCTTGATACTGCTGTCAACAATAGTAACGAGAATACCAGGTGTGAAAATTGGCAAGATCTTTTTTGCACGTTTGTATAATTCACACTTGCTCTGACATCTGAGTTGTAGTTTTGAGGAACAATTGAATTATGGATGGATGTTTAAATTATATCTTAGCTTTAACTGCTTAATCCTGAGCAGGGTCACAAAGCCTGTACACTAGGCTATGAAACAACTCTCAAACAGGATACTGGTCCCATCTAAACATCTATTGCCAAAAATCAAGGGACAAAAGGGGGCATAATGATTAGAACCGCTACAGCTAAACTCTATGGTCATAGGTTTGAATCCCACCTCCAACTGTAATACATTTTTAGCAACATTTACCTTAAATGCCTAGCTCTATAAACATGTCACTGTACACTGCTTTGAAAAACATATGCAAAATGAATAAATGTCAAAAGTTGGCTAATAAGGAGGAAAATTCTCCCCTTACTTGGGCACCCTAACTTTTCAAAAGCTGGTTGCTGGTGTTATTCCACTTAGTGAAAGATGTCCTTACTAACTGGTGAAATCCATTGTTTGGCTTTCACTCTTTGTTTGAGGTCATTTCTGATTCCTTTTATCCTTCTTTGCTCGTGCTTTCAGCTGAGTGACCGTGCCCGAGAGAGGAAGGTCCCTGCCACGCGTGTCAGTCGGCTCGTTAATTTTGGGGGTAAGTGCTTTTTATTTATGCTGTGTGACAGTCAGCCGGTCACAAACAGACTTACTGTGCAATCCACTTTCACATTTGTATGCAGCTCAATTGCATGATGAACTCTATACATGCTTACAGAAGATGGTAAAGCAGGAATGTTTTCTGGATGTCTTGCAACCCAAAGCTTTCCAATATTATGTTAATTAATATCTGAAAAAATATACATAAAACTTTGTTGTTTTTTTTTTTAAATAGGTGTTAGAATTGTATCATTACTCCAAGAAAAAATGGCTTCTGATCTGTTGGTAATGAGTCCTCTCTATGAGCTGAAGGTTCTCCTGTAATTTAAGCGCTAACTTTGAAGTGTTTCTCCTGCAGGTCTGGCAGTGGGACTCAGTCTCGGAGCTATTACAGAAGTAGCCAAACAGTCCCTGGGAGGAAAGCGTTCAGGTGGGCAGGCAAATGGATACAGGGCTCCCAGAATTCCACCTTTTGTCTCACTACCTCCATTTGTATTGCAGTCCCGTGGTCTGTTCAGGCATTATTCTTATCTGACACTAGAGCCTCAGGTGTCATTTAACAGACACTGTTATCCAGTGTGATTGCAAGTTATGCAAACAAAACTCTGTTTTTTTATGCACGGGCTTGGTTTTTCATGCCAAAGGCTAGGTGAGGTTATTCCCTTGTCAAGTTCATCAAACTTCAAAAAAGCTTCTCACTGTTTTGAAAATGTTAAATTTGGTCTATGGCAAGGCTTGGAGAAGTAGGAGTATGGATTTTCTCTCTAGTACTTATGTACTAAATACAACCACTTTAATGGTAAAACAGTTTGCTGATTATGTAATGTGTTATTACTTTTTACTTTTTCAACACTACACCTTATTGACCTGGCAGTGCTGGGCAACTCAGCTAGTTATCCTTTAATAGCATAGTATATGGGTAGGATATAGAGTGGATTGCAAATGTTTTCATCTTGTAAAGTTGACTGAACTAGAATAAATTGTAACCTGTGACACATTTCTTTAATGTTAGTTTATATATAAAGAAGGGCATGAATGCTACATATGTGGCACTGTAATTATGCACTAAAAGCCTGTTTCAACCATATAGAGTGAAAACCTCACATCCCTGTTATCTCTCTGCCAGAGGGGGGGGCCCTGTTGGACTCACCCCTCTTATCAGAGGCCAACGCTGAGAGGATTGTCGACACACTCTGCAAGGTGCGTGGAGCAGCACTCAAGATTGGACAGATGTTCAGCATACAAGGTACACCGATACTTCCTCATACAGCCTGCTGCTTTCACCAGGTCACATCAGTGGCTCAATAATGCACGCACGTCCTTAGTCATATCTAAAAAGGATATAGGACATGTTAAGGTTTTGTATTATTAAATTTAAGAAGCTTATTTGTGTTTCAATTTTTATATTTTAATTTGGACTTTGTAGTGGATTGGTCAGAAATATTAGATATTAGAAGATTACTAGAAATATTTGTATTATCTTTGTCTTAATTCACAGTAAAAGTCATACCAGCATCTGTGAGCCCTTTGAAATTATGAGGGTTTTTGCATGAATGGCTCCTGAAATTTGATCTGAACTTCATCTTAGCTATAATAATAATAAAGACCCACACACAGACACACAACATTTTATATTTCTATATCATTATTAAACAATGGGTTTAAACAATCAAGATAACTAATGTAAAAAAAATGTGACTCTCCAGTCTTTTTATAACACTTAACAGTCCTGTGAAGATCTACAACTTTTCTCAGGTCCTCTTTCTCGTGATCAGGCTATATTCCACTTCAATAGAATTTGGTTTTGAAATGCATGTAACCAAACTTGTGTGGTTTCTTACACAATAGGGCAGGCCAAACCTGAAATGCTGGGAGCACTTGATATATCCATTGGAACGCTTGACTCGAATTACCCTGTTTTCAAGATGTTATTATTGTAGACATTCATGTAACTTTTCCCTTTTAATACCTTTATTTTTAAAACAATTTTCCATTAAAATATGGAAATGTAAAATGCTGTGTTACTTGTTAAATGACTGTTCTTTCTTCAAGTAATTTACAGTTTGATTTAGTAGACAGTTTTCTCCAAATTTTCTTTATTTACAGACTATGACTTCTGATTACATTTTAGTAATGATTTATCTTGTAATCCAGATAGTTCCAAAGCATTCACAAGCTTCTTCTCATGACTTTACAGTATGCCAGTCTAGTATAAATGCAAATTTTTCCTCAGTATGTAACCAGCCAGCGAATGTGTTGGATTGTCCTGTGATGAACCAAGATACGTGCCTTATGTCCTTTATGAAACACAGACCACTTTATTAAAACCTCACCTGGATAAGCAGATGACTGATGATTGAATGCAGATATAAACTCCTGTTACTATACAAATTTCACTTCTGGATTAACCCCCAAACATCTTTCCAATGAATTTTCACAATTAGATAACAGCTTCATCAGCCCCCAGCTGCAGAAGATATTTGAGCGAGTCCGGCAGAGTGCAGACTTCATGCCCTCTTGGCAAATGAAAGTAAGTTTTATTTGTGCAGTCTGTGTTGCCTGTATTTGTGTGTTGGGAGATGTTTGTGTAAGTTTTCTTTTTGTTATAACTTGTGGACTGGTGTTTTTGCATCAACCTCTATGCAGAACGTTCTCATGGAGGAACTTGGCCCAGACTGGCGGGAAAAGCTAGCTGCATTTGAGGAAAAACCTTTTGCGGCAGCGTCCATTGGCCAGGTCCATCACGGGGTGTTACATGATGGCCGTGAAGTGGCATTGAAGATCCAGGTGAGCAACACCCAGTTATAATCTAGTTAGGACTGAACCTTGCAACTTTGTCACATTTATTTCTATTAGACATGATTTTAAAATCCAGTAGAACCTGAAGTAGATTGTTTTTTTGGGGGGGGGGAGGTGACTGCAGTCTTTGGTTGTTAAAGAATAGGCATCATAGGTTTTGGGGTTGTACTTGGTTACTTTCAAGTCAGTTTCAAATTCTGCTGAAATTGTTGATTGTTGATAACCCTCTTTTCTCAAGACACAATGCTTAAGCAAGTGACATCTGAAATCTACCATCCTTACATCTCAAGTGGGTTGAGACTGTTCACCTGCATTGCTGTATGCTGTTGTTCCTTCTTGTCCCTTTGACATTGTTGTCTTCTGTGCCAGTACCCTGGTGTTGCTGAGAGCATCAAGAGTGACATCAACAACCTGCTGTCTGTTCTTAAAATGACTGTAATGCTTCCTGAAGGTGAGGATGTGCCCTACGCTGGTGAGGATGTGCTTAAGCAACACTGGTGATCAATTCCATGTTCTGCATGCTGTTCTGCTACACATGCTGCTGATATGCTCAGTAAGGTCTTTGTTTCTGCCTAGGCCTGTTTCCAGACAGCAGCCTGGAAGTCCTACAGAGGGAGCTAGCATGGGAATGTGATTACAAGAGAGAGGCAGAATGTGCCAAGCGATTCAGGTACTCTGCACTTTTCTCTGTTGGATGGGAGTAGAAAGGTTCAATATTCATTCAGGTCTATAGAAGGAATAGAACTCCAATGAGCACATTGCTTAACCTTAACCCTAAGGAAAAAGGGCATCATGCTTGTTTTAAAGGATTAAATATGAAAAAATATGGCTCTGTAAAGACTGTGAGGGTATTGCAGTGGTGCAGTGAATCAAAAACACTTTTTATTGCGATCCCATGGTTGCTAACATGGTGTAGACCATAGGTGGTAGCCCAAGAACAGAGGGGGAAGATGAGTTTTACTGAGCCTTTGGACTCTTGTTAAAATTCACTTGCCTCATTTTAAATGAGGCTTTGTAATTTGTGTTGTCTCAGTTATAAACACACTCTTTCTCATAATGCTTTGAAGCTTAAGTCATCCTTTGCCAATGTTTCTGTTGTGCTTACTGCAGAGCACTGCTGGAGGGAAACTCATTCTTCTATGTCCCGGAGGTGGTGGATGCACTGACAGGTACCCGAGTTCTGGCCATGGAGATGGTGTCTGGGGTGCCGTTGGACCATTGTGTGGACTTGGACCAGGAGACGAGGAACAAGGTAATAAGCAGGCATAAATAGCCTTTCCACCAAAGCACAATTTTAGTGAAATTTTAGTACTCCCTTGACGAAGGCCTTGGAGTATGACCAGTACTTGAAGTGGAGCAGTACGCAGTATTGGAGCACTGGGACTTTCTGTTGGGTATCACAAGCTTCCAGTACTCTTTTCTGTGGCTGAACTGCTCTCCCAGCAACAAAACTGGTGAAATACACCATGATTATTCATAACCACCCTCAAAACTACATTTCAGTACTAAGAGTGCACTATGTTGTGCTGCAGTTTGGCTCCCAAACTCTATTTTGACAGTTGGATATATTATTTTGTTAAAATAAATTATCTCTTGTTATCTTTTATTTGCTACAGCAATTTAGCATTTAATGCTTAATACTTTGCTGATACTGACCAATATGGACCTCAAATATAGTAATAAGGAGAGTATAAGAACTTATTTTTTTCCTTGAGCTCACTGTGGTTCTGTGCCAGGTCATTGACTGCAAATGTGTGTTTGTATTCATGGAATGGCACAGTTTTCCATGTCTGCTCACAGAAACATAGATTGTGGTGCCTGACATATGGTCTTTTTTTTCTGGAATCGCCACACTGATTCTTGTATGATTTAAAGAATCAACAGTAGTCCCCTGCTGATGGTTCCACATGGGCCTCATTATTAACTGTCTGCTTTTTTGGATCAATGTATGATTGTGTCTAACAGCGCCACACAGTGAGAATGCACTTGGAATAAAGACTGTGGCAGTGCTGTGATTTCATAAGGTGGCAGTGATGTCATGTCATTGCGATGGCATTACTTACATTGCTTCTTGTATCTAAATAATGACAAATCATGCGACTGACTCTTCACAGATCTGCTTCAATATCCTTCAGCTGTGTCTGAGGGAGCTGTTTGAGTTCCGCTTCATGCAAACTGACCCCAACTGGGCCAACTTCTTCTACAATGCCGAGCAGGACAAGGTGTGTGAAGAATGGTGTCACTCTGGTGTCTTTCCCTTATGACTAAGCATCTTGCTAAGTGGGATTCCATCACGTTTTAGTGGCAGTTAGTTCTTAGGAACACAGGTTTCGTTGTTGCTGTTCAAAACACACATGGTGAGCCTGCTGAAGCTTTCCTTTGTGCTAATTCTCTCCATTCCTGTCTCTTAAGGTCTTCTTACTGGACTTTGGAGCTTGCCGAGATTATCCAGAGAAGTTCACCGATGACTACATAGAGGTATGTACACTTGACCCAGTGCTGAAGAACTGAATTTTAATTATTTGCAATTTAGAATCCCAGGAACAGGAATATTTGAGTAGATACTTCCGTAAATGTATAAGTGTATGAAATTGTATATCTAAAATGTTCTACCCTTGCCTCCAAGTGGACTCCATGTGAATAATTTTGGTCATAATAATAATGATGATGGCTGTGGAGTTTGTTGATTATGTTCCACTATTCAAATGTTAGCCTCAGTGTGATTTTAGATTGTGCTGAATTGGATTTAGATTTAAGAAAAGATGGGCAAAGATAATTACTTCACTTTAATAGCTGTTAAGAGCCTCATTATTTTAAGATTTGCAGCAATTAACTGAGTAATCGGTCAAAAAATCAGTACTGATTTGTTATATTTATAATTAAGAAAAGAAACATTGTCGAGGAAAACGCTAACCCTAACCCTAACCCTGCCACCACGAGTACCAGTGCAGTTAGATGATGATGATGATGATGATGACAACAATAATTAACTAGTTGTGTTGGTATGCTGTGTTCTAGTTAGTGTGGTGCCTTTGAGAGATTTGTTCTTTTTTATCCATGACCCAGTATGCTGACTAAACGTGTTTTCACAATCTGGTGCGTTCTGGTGATGCCAATTGCCCAGGTGGTGTATGCAGCTTCCATGGGAGACAAGGCCACCGTGCTACAGAAATCCAGAGATCTCAAGTTTCTCACAGGGCTTGAAACTAAGGTGAGACCTTCCTCTGTATAATCAAGAATCATTCATGTCCCCCAGTCAACATTTCTCTTTTTACTTTGTTTCCAGGTGTTGTCATGTTATACTACCTCCTCTTGTTTATTTTCTCTGAGTCACAAAGATGGCTACATTTTTCTATTTATTTCTTTCTTCACTTAAATAGTTTTTATTCCCAGCCATCGGTTTGTTGTAATACATAACTAAACAAACAGGAGTGTGAGACCAACTTAATTCAACTCACACCCACAGTTTTCACAGCTGGTGGTCTTAAGTGTTATTAAGTAGCAAGGTGATGAATACTGCATGTGTTTATGCAGGGAATTGGACATACAGTATATGGGCAATGGATAGGAGTTTGTAGAAACATTTTTATTTTCAGTGATTTTAATTTCGTTTAAAATTTTAGCTGATCAAAGTAAAAGTGTTACCGTTCTGCAAGTTGTTACAGACTTCCAGTTCCAAGTAGGTAACAACTGTAATAAATACGTTATACAAGTACATAATTTCAGTAATTCCAGCCCAAGAAGCAGACTATAGAATGTACTGGATTCTGCTGAGCCCCTTTATTCTCGTAACACTAAATCCTATACTGATGTAGAGAACTGAGCAGAGTCACTTCAGCTGGTATTTCAAGTATCACCCATGATAAATTTAAAGTTGTTTTCTAAAAGCTACAGAGGACCAGACATGTGCAGCCATATTTTGAAGTTTACGACTGAGTTCATGCCTTTTGATTTTCATTTACTTTGATGGCATCTCATTTCCACCCCCTTCCCCTCCTTCCCAGGTGTTTCAGGACACTCACACAGAGGCAGTGATGATCCTTGGTGAGGCTTTTGCCTCCACAGAGCCCTTTGACTTTAGCACTCAGAACACCACGCATCGCATCCACAGTCTGATACCTGTGATGGTGAGACACCGCCTCACACCACCACCTGAGGAGACCTACTCGCTGCACCGCAAGATGGCTGGTGCCTTCCTTATCTGCTCAAAGCTGGGTGCTCGCATCCCCTGCCGGGACATGTTCTTGGACATGTATGATGCTTACGCCCGGCGACGTCAGCAGAAGGCAGCCTAGACCTTGGAGCGTGCTGGGAGGAGTTGGCACAAGGGACTCTAGGTGGGAGTATGTGGGCAGATATATAAAAAGAGCTGGGAAGAAGATTAGAGCGGTTGCCTAGTTTTCACCACTAGATGGACCTCCCATCCTTGGTTACCACTGGCAACCTGAGGGATGCTAGGGTCACCAGGGAGATTCACTTTGAGGAAAAAAATCATAGGTATGACCTACCCAGCACTCAGGCTTCACACACTAGTTTACTCTATCTGTAGACATTAGGGTAAATGGGAGTCTGCTCCATTCCAATGATGCTGTAACCAAACTGCTGCAGAAATGTGTTCGCAAACTGTCTTATAATGGAGCAGTTCTCAGGAAATGGTTGGGAGCTGGCAGAGGAGTGTGTGAGGACTGCCACTCTTAAGAGTCAAAGAGTCAAAAGAGTTTATTTGTCAAGCACATGGTTGTGTACCATGTGTTGAAATGTGCTCCGATCTGAACCAGGATGACTGTGCGAAAAATCTATAATGGAAAATGAAGCAAACACACATCCAAACACTAAGAAGAATAGAAACAGAAACAAGCAGCAAATAGATAAATAAGTAAGTAAATAAGTAAGTAAGTAAATAAATAAATAGGCAAAATGGTAAAGAAACCGTTAAGGTGCCCTGGAAGGGCAGTGACAGTGGGGGGGGTGGGGTGGAGTGGAGTGGTCAGAGATTATTGAGGACCCTGGTCTGTGAGGGTTGTGATGTCATGTCCGGGTTCAGAAGTCTTATGGCCTGTGGGTAGAAGTTCCTCCTTAGCCTCTCCGTTCTGGCCATAATGCTTCTGAAGCGTTTACCTGATTTCAACAAGATGAATAGATGGTTGCTGGGATGAGATAGGTCACCGACGATCCTAGTCGCTCTGGTCCTGCATCTCCTGGTATAGATGTCATGTAGGGACGGTAGATCAGATCTGGTGCAGCGTTTCGCTGCCCGGATCACTCTCTGCAGTGTCTTGATGTCCCGAGCACAGCTGTTCCCAAACCAGGAGATGATGTTCTGAGTCAGAACAGTTTGTACAGCACCAGAATAAAAGGTCTTAAGGATAGCTGGAGAGACCTGTAGCTTCCTCAGCTGCCGGAGGTGGTAGAGCCGCTGCTTTGCTCTACTGGCTTGAGCTCGGATGTGTACAGTCCATGTCAAGTCCTCAGTGACATGAACGCCCAGGTATTTGTAACTGCTCACCCTCTCCACTGCAGTCCCGTTGATTTTAAGGGGGGTGTAGGACCGCTGCTGGCGCCTACCGAAGTCCACCACCATCTCTTTAGTTTTGCCGACATTCAGTTGGAGGCAGTTCTCCTGGCACCATGATGCCAGGTTTTCCACCTCCTCTAAGTATGCTGTCTCATCGTTGTTGGAGATGAGGCCCAGCACCACCGTGTCGTCAGCAAATTTGATGATGGAGTTGGAGGCGTGCGTGGCCACACAGTCGTGAGTGTAGAGGGCATAGAGCAGAGGGCTAAGTACACAACCTTGCGGAGCTCCTATGTTGAGTGTGATGATGCCTGAGGTGCAACTACCCACTCTCACCACCTGTGGTCTGCCTGTGAGGAAACTGAGAACCCAGGCACACAGGTGGCGGTTCAATCCCAAGTCATTCAGTTTAGTGAACAGTCTACGGGGGACAATGGTGTTGAAAGCTGAACTGTAATCGATGAACAGCAGTCGCACATAGTTCCCCTGTTTCCTGTCCACATGACTGAGGGTGGTGTGCAGGACGTGGGATATGGCATCATCCGTGGATCTGTTGGGGCGGTAGGCAAACTGAAGTGGGTCTACAAGGCGTACCTGTTAAATTATACAGCATACACTGGTGGCTACATTAGGGATGCTGTAAAGTACAGGACAAGATGGGCAAGATGAGCAAAGAAGCGGTTGTGTTTTATTGTGTTGTTGAACACGCTGCTTTGTGACTGCACTTTAATGCAGTGACACAAATTCTCCTGCTTTTGTCTTCATAACAGTTCAGTTTAATAATGACAATTCCCCTTCTTTGTTTTTCCCATAATCATTAAGGAACCAAATGGTAAATATTTATGCTACAACTTTGGCTTAGTTTTTTATTTTAATTTTGCACACTTTTAAACAGTTTTGTAATTGTTAATTTTGGTAATAAAACATGTACCCACATACTGTAATTTATTGAATGAAATTCATTTGTGAATTTTACAGTGTTTGAAAGCTGGTATTAAGGTTAACGTTCATCCTTTAAATGTATGAGTAAAGCTTTTTTGTATTATTAAAGAAGCAGGTTGAGTATGAAGAAAAAAGTATTGCCTTTTAACCTTTCCTGTATGTCATCTTCACCTGCACGCAATGAAAAGACTTAAGTGCCAGTATTATTTAAATAGTGTAAAACCCACCTAATTTCACTTAGATTGCTCTCCAGTTTGTATGATACTCTTGTTTGCCGTTTTTCTTTTATCAAGGTGGCCTTGTATTGTGCAGTTGTGCAGCCCTCTTCCTGCCCGTGTCTTCACAAGCCATGGTATATGAGGTAGTTTAATATTAGCTGTTAAATCTGTGTTTGGATTCCTCGTACAGAAGTCTCATAGTCACACCATGCTCTTCTGAGAGGATGCAGTCACATTTGCTTTTTCCATAATATTTGCAAGAGAAGGAGCTGAATGTGCATTTTGACTGCAGCAGCCCTGAGATGATTCAGCTGGTGGAATTAAAGTATTTGTATTCGTGACATCGATAAAATCTTTGGGGAATGTTTACCTTGCCTAAGCTTTCTGCATCTGTTACATCCTGAATACATTGAATGCACTGTGCAATTTGCCAGCAGATGTGACAACCTGGTGTTTGACTTTATACTACTTGTACTCCTAGAACTGTTGGTTCTGCATTTTGGGCCTAAAAGGGCAGTCCAGACTCAAAAAAAGCTGACCAACTTCATTCGTGCTCTCTGGTAGGTTTGATTTATTGTATTTTGTTGAGTTTATTTAACTTTGCTTAACATCTTAGAATTCTTCTCTTTTAGAAGGTGTTTATACCAAAAAATGTAGACACTGAAGACTTTATAAAGGCCATTCCAAATAATGGATGATAAAACTCAATTGTTACATTAACTAGTTGTTACCAAATTGTGTAATAATGTTTAGCCCTGAAAGTAAATTATTTTATCTCAGTAAGTATTAATTTATTAAGACCTGTCCTGAAATAAGTAGTCAGGGTTTGGGTTTAGGAAAACCAAGGTTTATCATTCAGATGAAGTTGAGAATGAGAAATAACTGTTAAATTATCAACACAGATGCATTTAAAAGTATAAAGTGTGTTAGCAAATGGAATTGTTGCAACATTTTTAATTTAAATTAAAACAATTTTCTGAAATGTTCTGATTTTAATAAAAAGTAACTGTGATGGACAGGCATCCTATCCAGGGTGTAATTTCATAGCCCAGTGATTCTAGGATAGACTCGAGACCATCCCAATGCTGGCCAGGATGAAATAAATAAAAATCATAACCTGGTAATAATAAATTATTTATTACGATCAGGTTATGATTATGGATGGATGAATGAATGGATAATATAAATTCAGCAAACACCATAACGCCTTGTTAAAAATTTGAGTGCAGCTGAATAAAATGGCTGTAGTCAGCAACTCTAATCCTGGGTAGGTTTTACCTTATCTTTTAATGGCTTTCAGATAATTACTAGAATAATAAACCTGTGTCTAGATCTGGTTCTAATGAAAATCTATGTTCTAAAACCTGCTGGACTGAGGCCTTGCAGGAGAATTAATATTCATTATTATGCAGTACCAATTCTATCAAATAATTAAAATGCATGTCACAATGTGAAATGCTTTGCTCACTGCAAACACAATATATAGGCTTCCATGCTTAACTAAACTACACTATGTGACCAAAAGTGTGTGAACATCTCAACATCACACCCATATGTGGTTGAACATCCCATTCCAAAACCATGGATATTAATGTGGACCTGTTTCCCTTTTGCTGCTATAACAGCCTCCTCCTTCTGGGAAGGATTTCCACCAGATTTTGTAAGGCGTGGCTCATAGTGGTTCTGGTTTATCCCAAAGGTATTCAGTGGGGTTGAGGCCAGGGCTCTGTGCAGCTGCTCAAGTTCTTCCACACCAACCTGGGGAAGCTGTGTTTATGGAGCTTGCTTTGTGCATGGGGGGGCACAGTCATGCTGGAGTAGGAAAGGGGCTTCCCCAAACTGTGGCCACAAAGCTGGAAGCACACAGTTGTCTAGAATATGTTTGTATGCTGCATGGGTGCAGTTGAAACAGCTCAACTCAATCATTATAAGGGTGGTCCATATGTTTTTGGCCACATAGTGTATCTAATTATCCTTGGTAAAACCGGAAAATGAAACTGAAAACCCTCACTTTTTGTTAGGAAATAAGACTTTTGCTGCATGGAGAAAGTTTGTTGGTTAACAGCTACACACTGCTGTTAGTTAGACTTAAGGTGGAAAAATACAGATTTGACACTAAATATCTCAGCAGTTAGAAGTATTGGACCGGTTGTACATTGGGGTGGATGCTTGCTGCACCTTCCGGCTGGACTTAGAACCTCCTGAAGGGCTTGCAGCTGCTGTCCAGTGAGGTAGACAAGTAGACAAACAGCAGTTGAAGTGGTGATGCATTTGCAAAAAAAACACTCATCCAGCATACAGTTTATTGGCTGTTTATGTGTTTTGTGCATGATTTACAGCTGGGTGTGCCTGTAGGTTTGGTCTAATACTTCTTTCCAGAAATGTTTTCGCTACAAAAAACATGTTGCCTACAAAGAAACCCACCTACTTCAGCCTAGTAGCTTGTATGTAAATCGCTCTCACTTACCTTCTTAACCGATTTGAAACATTTTGAGTGCACAGCTGGCATGATGAGCAGTACCGTCAACCTCAAACAGCACAACTGGGGAGTGAGAGGATCAGAAGTAGAAATGCCCTTGATTTATGTGCACCAATTCATGGCGTTATACTATGTTATGTCACCTAATGGTCTCAGTGAGGAGATACCTTTCATCCGTTTTTATGATTCCCCTTTATTTATTTTTTATACATGTTCCTGATATTTCTATTACTGTTCAGTTTGAGTGCTTTATTGCCATTACAATCCTGTACACCTGTGTTACTAAAGCACAGCAGCAAAATTCAGTAATTTAGAGACCAAGAATATTCTGTAACAAAGGATAGAAGTAACTAATAGCTCAAAAGTCTATAAATAATAAAAGAATAAAATAAAAGCATATAATAAGAGAGCTAGAAAATAAGCTTAAACTGCAGGTATCTATAACTCTGCATGCGTGCGTGCGTGCGCGCGCATTTGCCTGTCCATCCAGTCGTTCTTCATCCCTCTTCATAATAACAAGTGTGCATATAATGTGATGCCAGTCCCACTCTTGCTTGTGTCCCCCGATGGATGAGGTAGCAGGTCACTGTCCCTCAGGCTCTGGAACCTGGGGTCAAAATTTCTAAATGGTGGGAAGTATTTCCCTCTAATTGGTTTATATTTTTATACAGCTGATCAGGAAGTGCTGCTGTCTCCACCTCTCTCGGGTCGCAGTGAGCAAGCAGCTGACTACTTATTACAGTTTATTACTATTCCTGTCATGACTGTAGCCAGCCTTGTGCCATTGTCTTCTTTGGTTTATATTTAACTGCTGGTTTCCTTCCTGTAATTGATGATCGGTAATTATGACCTTATATCCTGTCACATGTACCAAAATCTGTACATACTGTAGTATGTGTGTCCTAACATTCGCATGGATCCGCTGCAAAGAAGGCACCCAACTGTCCCCTTTTCTCTTCCAAGAACAACAGAATCAGCCTGTTATTGCGATGACAGCAGTGAATCACTTGACTCAGCATGGGAAGATGTCACTTTCGAGGACTCATGCTGCCAGTGGTCCTATTAACTAAAGGCTATGTATCAGGCTCCGAGCTCTTTATAAGCTCTTTGCTGCAGCTTCCACAAGAAAAAGCTCAGGACAGCAGGCCAGCACTTGAGATGTTCTCTGACAAAACTCATGCACCGTTGTGCTGAAATCCTGCAGCAATTGCAATGCGGGCTCATTAGGCAAAAACAGATCCCTGTAACTCAAAAAACCACCCAGAGAGCAGCATGTTTGAAGACAGATTCTGACGCAGTCCTTTGACAGATTTGGCATTGTGTTTTGTTCTCTTTTTCGCTAAACCTTGAAGGCCACTGCAATCCCTTCATAGATAAAGAATTTATGAAAATGCAGTGTGGTTAAAAGTACTCAGGACTTCATGAATGACTAATGCACTCTCACAGTAACTGAACTTTAATTCATTCACCTTGAATTTAAACCCAGAATAATTTACAGTGATTTACCAGTCGAGATGGGTATTTTCTTACAGATGGGTATTTTCTGCTGAAGGAAGTGGAATTTAAAAATATAAGCCTTTAAGTGCAAAGCGTCATCTCTCAACTCTATGCCATCCTTTTCCCTTTCCAAGTAAAACAATTAATATAACCTTTTTTGAATCTATTTGTTGCCAGTTTACTGAAGATTTGACCTTTTTCCTTTCTCATTTCATGTTATTCAATGAGACACAGTTCGTGGTAAACATTTCCTGCAATGAACACTCACCTGAAGGAATTTACCTTGAAATGCTTCAGAGAAATGTGAGTCCTATCATGAATTCCCTGAAGGATTTGTAAACGGAGTGAATATATAACCTAGGAGTTTCTAACAATAGTCAAGGTTGTTAGGGCTGGATTACGGGAAGAGTGTCCTTAACACAAACTTGTCTATTGATGCAGACAATGTCTACGTAACAATATCAGACATCACTCAGGCTTCACATGCCAGGTTTGGAGTGCCATTGATGGTGCCATAATGAGAGGACATGCACTTAAGGCCCAGCAATAACACCAAAGTGAACATCAAATTGTAACGATCACTGTGGAGAGCAATGCAATTCTGAAAAAGTGTATCGGGCAGCAAATCCAGGCACTAATGGTTTGATTCATGGCTCTCAACACATTTTCTCAGCAGGGGCTTGGCTAATAAAATCTGTCATGTAGAGAATCTGGCCACCAGTGAACAGTGAATTTATTCTGCATTCCAAGCTAATAGTTCCTATTTTCAAAAGAAGAGCTTTAAAAAATCTCCTCCCCGTTTTTATTTCATTAGGTTGTGGATAGTTTTGCTCACAGCAACCGAAAATACCTGTATGCACTACTAGCTACTGCTGTTCATTACATCAACTCCAGCTTGTTTCTCAAAGGCACTTAACTCCTCCAGCTTGTAAGTTCATGTCAGTAACCATCAAGACAGTGGTCATTCATTATGGTTAAGGTAGCATATGATGACAGAAAACAAAGCAGTAGGGCTTCGGACCAAGTCTGGTCAAGTTACGTAGCCTTAGAATTATCAAGTTTTAAGCGAAAAATCATGCGCAACATAGAATTCTCATCGCAAAATCCACAAATAAAACATTGTTAAACAATTTTCCTATATAAAGGGAACTGCACATTTGCCTCAGTCCTCTGTGTACACAAAGCTCAGATGAGTACCAAAGATCTCCACATCTAACCTTAACTGTGTATTTTCTGCAAGGAGATACTATTCCCAGCACCTACAGCATCTTACGTCTGCAACTGCACCCAACCACCTGGGATGGTGAGCATGATAAATGGGCTGAGTAATCTGGGCTGACCTTCTAACCATCTAATTTAATTCCTTCCTCCAGGGATGATGCTCTGCATTTGTTTTCACTCAGCAGTGTAATGTATGGATTATCAAAGTATAACCATTTTCAGACCACATTTGCTTAATAAATACCACAGAGTTGCCATAGTCAACATTATCTGCTGTTGTTTAAGTGTCAGCTCAACTAGCAACTGCTTGTGCAGTATTTCATACAGTGTTTTTCCATCACGGTGCAAAGCTGGGTGGTCGATGGAAATGTGCACCAAAATGGAGCCTTATCATTTGTCCTTGGAAATATCTTGAAGAAGTAAACATTCTTCAGAAGTCAGGAAGCAGAAATAACTGGCAATTAAAACATATTCATAGCTGGGTTTGGATCATTTTAAATTATGCTGAAGCCTCACCTCTCCCTAGGCTGAAACTTAAGGCACAGATTTGAATCTGACCCATTCTGTGTAGAGTTTACATTTTGTCCCCAAGTTTACATGGGTTACCTCTGGGTGCTTTGGTTTCCTCCCACAGGTGCATGACATGTGCGTCTGGTATGAATGTCTGAATGCATGAGTATGTGTGATTTCTACGGACTTCCTGTCCAGCGTGTACCCTGTGTCATTCCCTGTGTTTGCAAGACTGGCCTCAGCCTACAACAACAGTTAATGGTAATGAACAAATGAATTTGTGTCCCTCAAGGAACTCCTGAAATTGTGCAAAGATCAGTCTAGATGTTTCTTGAGTATCAGCGGTCAGTGCTTCTCCTAAACAACTGTCAGTAAAGATTATTTAGCCATCTTAACACTTCTCAGCTTCTCAACAATAAGATTAACTTATTGATAAATGAAATGAGAGGTTCAATAGTAATTCATTGTTTTGCTTCAGAAGAGATTAAAGTAAGCAAATTGCTGCCCTAGAACAAGATCATTTCATTTTCACTTAGGTTAAAAAGAGCTTAATCGTCTCCCTGCACGTTTGGTGGAACAAGGTTTGAATTGCGCAGCTCCGTCACCAGGAGCAGGGTTGAAAACCCACGGTCTAAGTAATGTTCTCGAAACGGATGCAAATATTGCCGTAACATTACATCAGCCTGAAGTTCAATAATGTGGGTTAAAGAACTTACTGAAATGACAGAAATTCATTTCGGCTTTAGTCAAACACTCCAGTTAATAATTTATCATCAGTACTATTTATATTAATGAATCTCCCTCAAAAATGACACTGAGATGTTATAATATGAACAGGACCTTCGGATCGCAGGAAAACAGCCTTGAAGTGCTGTGCCACCTGCTGACTCGCAGCTCCTATGAAAGGAAGAGGTCAGAGAAAGAACTACGCAGTCACAGGCTGCCAGGATCTGCAACAAGGTGTTTATCGACAAACCTCACCACTTCAGCTGCTGAAGTCATTAACAAGGTACATAAAACCAAGGTACAACTACCGAGCAACAGTTATTTTATTACCTCTTTTACCACAAAGATGACAGGGTTTTTAATAGATTCTCCTTTAATTTTGATTTCCATGCAGCAAAAAACGCATTTTTCACCTTCACACGGTCCCTGTAAGATATGATGGAGCGAAGACAACTGTACTGCCAAGCGGCTGAGTCACAGTACATTACAGCGCTAAGCCATCTCTGCTGCTCCTTGTCGGACGTCCCGTTCAAGTGGCCACGTCTGTCACTCACCGAAGATTTCATTTCTTTACATCCATGAGCAGGAACTGAAATCTCGTCTCATTCGAGGTTATAGAGTAACATCTGAGCTGCTTTACCTGTGTAGCTGAGGGCAGTCACCACTGACACCACAGATTCTTCAGTACCGCCGTATTTTTGCTGTCTTGGTGTCAGTTTATTAATTTCAGATGCTATAATTTATTTAAACAGGTTTAGGCAGGATCACACGTTGCTCTCACACGTTGAAGGGAGACCAGTGTAATGGAACCAATTAACTGTCATCACAGACTGGTGGGGATAACAGAAATGTCATAACAGAAATGTTCGTTGCTGTTTGCTGCTGACTGCTTTTAATTACTATTTCATGTCTCAGTCTTCACTGGCTGTTTCAGAATAGTCAGATGGCTATTTTTGGCCTTTAATGACTGTATTTATGAAATATGAACTTACTATGTGGCACTGCTCTCTACAGGACCTGAGCTGTTCTGTCAAAGGTTTGAACCCACCTTTGTTTGTCTGTGCCTTCCATGGTTCAAAGACACGAGTGGCAGGTGAACTGGTCGCTGTCATTTGACCATAGTTTGTGTATGCAGCTACCCTGCAATTCACTTGTGTCCCATCCAGGGAGTTGTTTTATAGCCTTGGAATTGGGAACTGCCACCGAATCATTACTGACTCCTGGGCAACCAGTGACGTGGTTTTGTAGTCAAGGAAGAGCAGAAGAGGTTTGCCATTGCCTTCTTCCACCAAATTTTATCATTAGAGGGGTGCACACATGGAGGAGAACACGTGAACTCCGCACACACCCCTAAACTGGGCTTGAACCCCGCATCGGGCAAGCAGCCCAGGAGCTCTGAGGCACCACCACATCCCCCTCAGTGTTTCATAGCCTTGTGCCAAATAATTCTAAGGCTCTGGACCACCAAGACCCTTCACAGGAGTCTGAGGTTAATAATAATGGATGATTACATTTACATGCATCATCTGTCTTTATTAATATATTAAATGTAAATATCACTGTAAGGATATAAACGAATCCTAGTTACATTTCCCTAATAAATAAATAATTGGTTTTAACCTTGTTGGCAGCTACCGACCCTCTTAAAGTAGCTTTTCTTTAGCTGTGTTTGAATATAAGTATTGCATTGTCTGTCTATTTTTGCGGGTTCTGTGAAAAGAAGATGGACATTTTCTTTATTTTGAAGACAGGATTCTGTGCAGACTGCGGCACAAAAACAACCAAATGATTGATGTATTATTCATACATCCTGAAAATCAGTCAAAGGCCTGCGAGCTTCAAGGGAACGTCCAGCCCTCCTCAGATCCCAAAATAGTAACTGCAAGAAAGGATTTACAAACGTCGCACTATGACATGTATGATACAGTGTATTCATATGTGGCCGTGTTTGTCATTTCCTTTTCTCATATTTAATAACAATGTTTTTCTCTGTATGTTATGAATTTGAAATGGGACATATTTATATATAAGCCATAGTTTAGGATGTATTGTTAAGTATTAGCTCTTACAAAACATACATAACACACACTGTCCAGGTTTACAGATGAGTAATGCACAGTACCGTAGCCTATAATTTATGCTCATGATTTATCTGAATGACCGCTTTCAAACACAGGTCTTCAACTTTCAAGAAGACAGTATTACTAAGAAACTTTATAAAAGAATTAACAACAATCTAATTACCATTTAACAATGCACGTGTACAAAATAAGGCATTACTGCGGGTGAATAAATGTTATGACTGATTTGTACAAACAATCACAAAGAATCATAGCAGTTAATATTAATGCTAAATAACATTTATTTTGGAAAAGGCCTGTATTTATAAATCCACAGAAAAGCACATTAATTATTTGCCTTCCTGCACGTTGTACTGAAAAAGGCAAAAAAGTTCACATTACAGTTTAAAGATCTATCCCATGATATACTGTAAGAATAAGTAATAATTTGGCTTGAAAAAATGCAGGACATCCATCCATGCGTTCATTTTCCTTAAGTGCTTTATCCTGGTCTGGAAGATGCAAGATAGTTCAAGAAAATATCCAGTGCCAAAGAAAAAATATTGTTTTATCTACAGATCCACATCTCCAGTATAATAGGACATGTGGTTGGTTTCAAAAATTTTATTAAAGTTTTGAACATTACTACATAGGATGCTTCCATTGTTAACCATTGTTAAGGCAACTTAACATGTAGTACAGTCAACTCTACAATGAATTACTGTACCAGCTCAGGGGATTGCACCTTGACAAAGGGTTCTACAGCAGGGGGTTCAAACAGGAGCATCAGGACCTCAGGACAAAAGCTGGAAACACTACACTACCTGCTGGCTTAGAATGCAGCAGCTCTACCCTGACTTAACTATATTACATCAAACATTGCTTTTTAAGAAATCTACTGTCTAATACTGTCATGTCTAATTAAGTCAGTAAAATTAAAAAAAATGTCAGAATATGAAGTATGTGTTGTTAGTGAGAAATGTACATCTATTTCCCAGCTTCTGGGTCGATAAATGCAAGGTTGCTTTAAAAATTCATAACTTGGCGATTATATTTTTGAAGTTAAAACTGCAGCTGTTTCATGCAGTGGCGGCGCGGAAACACAAGGTGGCGCTGTGTAATTAGCATAAGCGAGTAGGGTCTGGGTGTCTGTCGCAGGGGTCACGGAGGGCCCGGACTGTTGTGCTCAAGTGGTCCCCATCATTACTCACTTTTACGACTGTATCGGCACTTTATTGTTTCGAGTAATAAATTGTCTTTTATTTCACTGAGAATTGTGTATGTAAGGTAAATATAATTAATCACAAAGCCCAGAAATTCGTCTTAAAGGAAAAGTGTTGGATTGAAGACCGACAGTTTCGTCAATCTGAGTGTTAACTGAGCGCTCCGTTCAAGTCATTTCCATACTTTCTACGAATTATTCTTTTATTAACCTCTTGCTTTTATCACTTTAGGATATGACCTAAGCCTAATTCGTGCCTTTTTAGAAAAAATATTATTTTGAAAAGTTCATTTTATACAAAAATGACCGACGTGATACAATAAACCAGCCTGTATGATTTATTATACAAAAAGTTATTTGGCGTTATTATTGATCCGAGCGATGAGCCACAGATGTAGCGCAGAATCCCGTAGCGAATGGTGTTCAGCTCGAGTTTCGTTAACGCAAAACACAACTGAACGTGTTTTTACTGTGCAGAAATCTTTTCAGGAGAAGGAACAAACAGTGGCAGAAAAGAAGGTAAGAGGAGACGGTGGCTCTCAGCGGACGCTGTACACGACTTATATAAACGTATATAAAGTGGGTTTGTAAAAGTACACAAAGTGGTGAAAGGATGTAAATCGCCGCTTCCTGCCGTGTTTCATTGAGGATGGACCGAGAAGACGCGCGTTGCACCTTATTTGCATGTCGGTACGCGCTGTGCCAATGGGCGCGCACGGAAGGCGGGGCGCGCGGGCGGAGCTGCCGCACGAGCCCCAAGTCCTGTCCGTGCGAGCGCGAGCGGCCGCTCGGTCGACGACAAAAGCACCGAAGACCGCGTCAAAGTGGACCGTTTCTTCACCTTCGTCTTCTTCTTTTTTTATTTTTTAAAGCACTAATTTCAACTCGTCTTTTGTCCTTCATATATGTGTGCTACAGTCACCATCGCGCCAGACGAGCCCGCCATCTCTCCTTGCTTGGGTTGATACAGTAAAATTGTATTTTTTTTTGAGAACATCTTGGTTGGGATTGCACAGAAAAGGCGTCGCGGACCGTAGCGCCCTGTTCTTAACGGTAAGTTTTTTTTTTTTTTGTGGATACTTTTTCTCATGACTGCATGCACGTATGGAGACACTAACAGTGGGATTTAAATGGTCACTGCGGTCGCCACACGCACGGAGTAGCCCGTCCCGGGAATGTGTGTGTTGCGTGAGTGTGTGTGCGGCCAGGAAGCCTTTCCCCCCGGCAAACCCACGGCTGCGCGTCACATTCCCGCAATAAGCTCTACAATTTGCATTAATACAGGCAGATATTTACATGTGTATTCAAACGTCATTTCAGCACGCTTCCCCATACCATTTTCACTACTGCCCCTGAATCATTTCGTGGGGAAAAAAACGATGTAAATATTATAGCAGCGAAACATTCGTCGTATTTTAACACCTATGTGCATACTTGCTTCCGACGTGTTTTGGATTCATTTCAATGTTTATCAAACTGCACTGAATTGTTCTCATCGCCGGAGAGAGGCAAAGGTGTGTATTTATGTAGGGAGGGAGGCACATTTCAAAAAGGCGCCCTGTGTTTTAATACGCTTATGGCGTGTCTGCAGCACACCTCGTCCGCTCGTGCGTGATCCACCTGCCCGCGCGCTCGCTTCACCCGCAGCCGCGCGCCTTCCCGGACGTCCCGCCTCGTGCCGGAGAGCTGCTCCTAAGGACAACTAATAAATTGCAAAAACATCGTGTAAGGGGCTGAAAACGAGGGAGTGCGTAGCGATATAATGGCCTCTTTTATTTATATTTTTGCCTCTTGTTTCTTGGTGCCGTCGGGGGACCGGCCAGTGTGTGCGTGCGCGTGCGTGCGCGTGCGTGCGTGCTGTGTCGGTGCTTCTGCGGGTGGCGGTGATGATGATGATGATGATAATGATAATGATAGAGTTTTCAGGATG
Source organism: Heterotis niloticus (assembly GCA_018136845.1). NCBI lineage: Eukaryota > Metazoa > Chordata > Actinopteri > Osteoglossiformes > Osteoglossidae > Heterotis > Heterotis niloticus. The sequence goes on from CM030893.1 coordinate 24,040,588, forward strand.
GATGCAGTCACATTCACACTGCAGTAATTGTGCAAAACTCTGGGCCTGTTTTCTGCTGTTGTGTCTCATTGGAATTAGTCATCCCATGACCTATGGGTACCCTGTGTTTCTTTGGAACATCAAAATATAGGTCACTTGCCATTTATGAAATTGTTTGCCAAACCATTTCTTCATTTATTCAAGGGAAGGTTTGTCTGTTTAGGAACAAAACTGCAACCATAGGTGCCCATAGTACATCCATAGTTGGACTGAATCACATTTAGTTTATAAGAGCATTTTTCTTCACTAGTGCATTTAGTTTTCGTAATAATATCAACTTCCCAAGAAATAGCCATGCCTGCTGATGTTTTTCTTACAATGTGAGCTATTTAAATCTTGCTTCTGTGACCCAGGGACTGAATAATCATATGTGAGCAGTCTGCGATCCCTCACTGTGCAGTGCAATAAAAACAGTGAATGCGACTCAGTGACCCAATACCCCAGTGATATCTTTCTTGTGTGTGCAGCAGAACTGTGCTGCAGCACTAGCTAGCTATTTTTTCTTTCAGTGATGTGTGTTCTGGAGATGCTTAGACTGTCAAATGCTTCCTTCCTAAGGCATTGTCAGGAAATGGGGACAAGACTGTGCATTTCAGTGTGGGGACATGGAGAGGTGGGGGAGCAAGCACTTTTTAAACTTGATGTACAGAGTTCGTATATCGCTGGAAGCCAGTTTCCTGTGTTTTGGTCAAGTAGCTGTCCTAGAAACAATGCATCTCTGTACCAGTGTATGATGAACATTATAAACTAACACACACCTCTAGTTTTGCTTTCATTGACTCCAGAAATGAAGTCTTGCATATTGCAATTACGGTGAGAATGGGTGTTTGGGACAATTTCTGCTTTAAAATATGATTAGAAGTGTGATTCTTAATTTAATAGTAAGGTGATACTTTTGCATTTAATTCATTGGTTCATTTTGTCCAAGGATATAGAATTTTATATCCACAGCCTGGCTCACTGCCACTTCCCTTCTTTACCAGTGAATACAAGTTGGTTTGTTCAAACTAATCTTGAGCAGTCATTTGTGAACACCCCCATGCCAGAGTGATTTTTACCTAATGCAGTTCTGTTGAAGTTGTGCAGCATTTCTAGTTCAGGCCTTGCAAATGTGGAGTTGATTCCGCTAAAGCTATGCTACATCCGTTAATGGATGAGAAATGAAGACAGACTGAAGCTTCTAGAGACAGCAGAGATGCCAAGCGGGAGATGGACAAATTAGCACTCACCATGGATTTAGGCATGTATCACTGTGATAATGGAGTTCCAGGCAGCTTGTGGAGTGACTTTGTGGACTGCTGCCCTTTCTGCAGTGCAGAATATTTCTGGTCTCTGAGTTTTTTGGACCACGCAGACAGCACTGCATGGTTGTGCAGTGAGGGGGGCACTTCCCCAGAGAGATTGTCTCCATTTGTAAGCAACACGGGGCTTTTAGTTCTCACTTTTCCACCTGTTGGGCTCCAAGGAAAATTGATGGGTGAGTCATCTGGTGGTTATCAAATGGCAGGTGGTGTATGTATGGGGGATTGATTGCTCTTGCTTGGATGTTGGAAATGCAACAAAGGACCAGATTGCTGTTAAAAGGCCCAGACCTTGACCTATACCCATTGTCCTGGCCAGGCTGTGGGGCTGTCCTGTGCCTTGATGTTTAGAAATTTCCTGTAACAATACAGACAGGTTTGCAGTGTACATATACTGTAGCAAGCTGTAGCTGCAACTAAGTGATACATGCTGAAGTCTCCTGTTGTATGCATGTATGAGGATCAGCATTATGACACTATTTGGTACAACAATGTATATGACAAATACTGTATGTGTAAACACTGGCCCTGGTTACGTGTAGGCTGTGTGTGGTTGCTTATTTTTGTTAAGATGAGCGCTTGAGCAATTAGACTGTATGTGTTGAAGTTTGACAATCAGAAATATATATAGCCTAAAAAGTCAACTTTTATATGTGCAATTGAAATATTCTGTCTGCTGGTCTGGCTGGTGTCTGCTTCCAAAAGAGTGCTGATGTGTGTTACAATCTTAATCTTCTTTTGGGAACTGCTTATTTTTTTTAAAATATTTTTTAAGGTTTATTGATATAAATACATGATTTAAACAGAGAACACCATCTGTTCCAGGCCTCAACTCAATTACAGCAGTACAGGGCATTTTTTAATGAACCTGTGACCTAAATTTATTGTAAAACAAAAGGAGGGAATTACATAATGTGATATGCTCAAACAGAAGCCAGCGCTTAGCTGTTAAGTTCATTGTGCTGTTGTGCTCCTGTGTGCTAAAGGAGTCTACGGCAAGGCCTCTCCAGGAGTCCCTCCCTTGGAGGACAAAACTGGAAGTTGGCAGCCTATTGTTTGCCAACACGCAGCAGACGGACACACCGTGCGGCTCAGCAGCTGGGGCCACAATGGTGAGGTGAAAGGTCTAGCTTTCAGCTGTAGGCTAAACCTTACTGGTGATGCTAGATGTCAATCTCTTTGCCATTGCCTAGCTAAACTACCCATCTTAATAGTCCTCCCAGCCCCCATTCCTTATTCCATCCCCTTATAGAACATTCCTTCAGCCTTTGGTTTGAAATTTACAGCACAATACAGTGTTTTTCCCCAAGGAAATGTTTCTTTTATCGTGGCCAACATACAGTTGTTGTACATATGAAAAATAATTAATAGGGGGGTAGGGTATATGACTGCGTCTTTACCAAAAATTTCTGTTTTCCCTTTTCCTTGTTTTTGTCTGATAAAAACTGCTTTTACTCTAATGGACCAATAGGAAATTTTTTGAGCTATTTTTTGTGTATTTCTTTAGAACTGTGGAGTTCTAGTATGGGAGTCACCTTGTTGTAATAGGAAATACTGGAGCAGTGCATGTGAGGCCCCTTTCATTGTTCATTTCAGTCTTTATGAAAGCAGCATGGGCACCCGTGAAATGCATCACCACTCCAAACTCTTGAAAGTGCACATCATGACCAAGACATTGCCTTTTTTTAATCATCATACCTTGTCAAAGAGCTAAGGATTGACTGCCATCTGCTTTTGTCTCCTTATAATGTACAGAACTCTGTTTTTGTTGTCTTATTAGAGGAAAAAGGGAGGGATGGACAGTAGCTAGAGGTAGCTATTAACAAGTTTGTTGTCTTTTTTTCTTTGCTGCTGCTGAGTATCCTGGGATAATTTTGTATATATTGTCACAACCTTACACATTTACCCTGCACATAAATTCAGTACAGGAGTAATGCTCAAACATATAGACATTTAAGCAATAATAAAAACTCCACAGTGTAGTTAAATACAGTACATTTGATTTATATGCACATATCACACTATATACATGCCGGGGAGCATTAAAAGCACTGAATGGGAATTCCGCTGATTGATTGTCAACCCTAGATGACATAAACAAGTGTAACAATGCCAGTTAAAATCCACCATGGCCGAACTATTGGTAGTAGTCAACCAGTAACATAGCCAGGAACTCAACCATTTGGCATGACCTGAGCCAGCTTATATGGGATATGCCGTGTGTATGTTAGCTTGTTTGTGGGTTGCTTAACAGGACATTGTCTTTCAGGATTAGTGGGATCCTGACTTATGTTGGCTTCTTTCACTGCCAGTGAATAAGGGGCAGGAGAGTATATGAGGCAAAACACATCTTCTTCACATCTCAGTACAACCTACTTCCTTTGGCTCTATGAAAAGCTGTAACTAAGTGGATTATGCTGTGATTCCCCGCTCCGGGTTGGATCTTTGTCAGCTCAAAAGGACCTTTGGCGGAAAACTAGGGATTTCATACTTGCCCTTTCTTGTTTTCTGGACCCTATACCTGAAGAGATTTTGCAGAGGAGCTTGGCACCTCCCTAAAAGGTGCATTTGGGAGGTAAAAACAGAGGGTTAAGGAATAGGAAGTGACAGATGTGAAATATAGATGGCAGAAATTTTGTGTATTGATAAGCTAATGTAGAAATGATCTTTTTTCAGTTTGCTTGGATTTATATTTGAAATTATTGTGGTTATTGTGTTGAGAAAAATGTATATATGCAAAAAATAGTATTTGGACTTGAATTTTGATTGGGGGGCAGAACTTCTGGATTTGTTCATTAATCAGGGTTCATCATGGGAACTGGAGCTGAAATGTACATAAACTTAAATTTTGCTTCCAGATCAGTCATAAGATGGAACCACAGACCTTCAGAAGAGCTTCCAACTAGCTGTTTGTCTGCTTCTCATTCTGCAGAAGCCATACCATGTGGTCCCACATCTGCCGGCAAATTGCCAAACGGAGGAGAGTCGTTTGTTTCTCTGGTTGACTAGGTACTTCAGAACCAGCAAGAACAAATTGCTTGCACACATTATGCTGCGTGTCCTTTTCCTTCAGAGATGTATCACTGAAATAGAGCTAACATAAGCTTGTGTGTAGATCAGGCCTCAGATAGGTATGGGGAAATGCAGTGTTGTGCCAAATAAAACAATAAAGGAACAGCTTGGCAGAAAAGAAAGGTCCTTTTGCTTAATTATCAGAAAGAAGCAGGTCTCAGTAAAGTGTGCATGTGTGTTTCAAAGGAAGCTTCTCAGCTCCAAGCACATTGAGACTCCATAGACTCTAATTTGAAGCTCTGTGATTAAAGTGTGAGATAATATTCTCTGCTGGGCACTGCTGTTAATCACATCAGGAGCATTGCCCAGGGATGGCATACCCTTGCTTTGTGGCTGTGTGACGAAGAAAAATTGAAGCGCTTGAATGGCGAGTGGCTACTCTGCTACATGCACACTAAGAAAGGACCACTTGACACCCCCTGGATCCACAAAGATGACATTTGGGATAAACAGTCTCATGTTGTTTTCAAATGGCATTCTTTAGAGATGATTCCGAGTTGTTGTTTCTTTTCTTTTGTTATCAACCATCATCATGAGAACAAGCCTGTGCTTTTTTCTATTCAACATTGTCATTCAGCTCAGGCTGCCCTACACTGGTACTGGGCCAATGACTAGCAGTGTATCTGTGTATTCATGCTCCCTTGTTCCATGGGCTGATAACACGGTGACTGTCTGTAGAGTGCTGTACTGTACTGTGTTAATTGGTCTTCAACCTTTGAGTGGGTCAGTCGCTGAGCTTAAATCTTTAAGGAAGATCAACAAAGCCTTCTTGGATAAGAAACTGAAAACTTTCCAAGGTTTACCATGGTGATGCTTTAATTTACTTCTGCTGTTCAGTTTTCTTGTAAGCGTTTCTTGTAAGCCCACTGATGAGTGCTGAGAATTTAGACCAGCTGTTTTCAAAAATGTAAGTTCAGTTACAGTCTGTGTATTGACTGGATTCTTGAAACCCAGATCAAGCTGGTTTGTTTACCCATTATCTAACTATTAGATAAACATTATATGGTAAGGGGTTGAGTGCTAGAAATCTTAAAATATGTCAACACAATTGTTTAACAAAATAGTTGGCCAATGTTCATGTACAAACCAGCTAAAATGTTCTGCACTACAAAACTTCTTATGATGTGTCTTGATGCAGTTGGTGGTGTCTGCACACCACGTTCATCTTAAAGTACTTATGGGCTGTTGCTGTTGTTGGCATTATGTAGTAATGCACCATTATTTGGTTGCGTATTTGGCTGTTTTGATGCTAGATGGTCTTACCACACCCTGCTCCTTTTCCCCTTTCTTTGCTGGAGTATGGCTTTCTCAGCATCCAGCTGTTGAACAGATGTGGCAGAGCAACCCAGCCGTGACCGAGTGCACCCCAGGGAGGGGTGGAGCTTTTGAAGGTGGTAATCTGCAGAGGGGGAGGAAAGGTGGTACAAGACAGAGACAAATAACCTACCATTACTGACATTTGGTCTGTGGTGTTTGTTCATGTCAAGCAGTTCTAGAATTTAACACCCCTGTTTGGGTGTAAATGCATTGGATTTTTTTTAATGTCAGACCATCTTGACTCCAGTGGGTGTCTAGAAAAGACATAGATTAGAAATCTAAGTAACTATTCAAGAATGCTTAATACCATCTATTTTCTACACCCAGTGTTTAATGCAGCTGAAATACTTCTGAATATGCAAAACATTTGTCTTTTTGGCTAACACATTAATAAACTTTTTATTGATATAAACAGTTGTCTATTATGTTTTGAAAAGTCCTGAACTGCTTTTCTGCAGCAGGACACAACACTTACTAATATGAAGCATCCAAACACAAGAGCACTTTTGCAGAGTAGTCTAAACCTTGCTGAACCCTTAGACTATCTCAGATTACCATCCGTTAACTGAAGTATAACCAGTGTTTTCATGCATCCTGTGTGTTGGGCAGTGCCATCTATAGTGGGATGAATGATGTGGCTTACAAACATTTCATTATTTTATTTTTAAAAACTAAGGGGGCAAAATTCCCAGCTGCGCTTCTGACATTAGCGTATATAGTTATGGGTCATGTTCCAGTTGTGATTTTTTTTTTTGTTTATGGTAAAATCATTGGACATAGACATGTACTTGACTGTTGCCATTATTACTTCATGGTGAGGATGTCGTGATTTTCTTTTCTCCTTCTTTGGTAACATTTTCTCTGAATGAATCCCCAGTAAGTATTCATAGCTGATAATGTACAGGGAGGCCTCTCCATGGATGAATAACCGCAGAAGTGCTGCCCCGCCCCCACCCAGCCCAACCAATGAGGACCATTCATGCTCCAGATTGTTCTACTCCTTGTTCCATTGGTCAGAGGGCAGTGGGGGTCTCCAGACGGTGCATCTGTGCACCCAGACGAACAGACGTCACATTGTCTGTTGGAGCTCCATGAAGGTTGGTGGGTCCCTACAACCTTCTCTCATCAACCCCTGTGAACTCCCCTCACATCTGCTCTCTACTAGGTAGCTTTTAACAGTTCTCTAACAGTTTACGAACTTCATTTGAAGCGGAAGTACTGCAGCACCATCCTGAAGTCTTTTGTTTTCATAGGCAGGCTTGTTTCCTAAAGTTCCTTTCCTTCGTCAAGCACCACCATCAAGCGAGTACTTAACTCTGCTTTTTGCCACAGAAGAGTAGCGATTTTTTGTGCTTCATTTTGCATACATAAGGCTGTAAGGACATTTTAATTTGTAATTAGTCTCAGTGTTTTAACAGAAATCTGCTGGTGCTTTTGAAACTGATTTGGATCTTTCCACTTAGTTTTAATATTGTGATTCGATTAATACATGTGAATTCTAATTGGCAGCTGATGGAACATCAGCTATTATTTTAAAATTAATGTAATGTTTAATATATTATCTTACAACTGTTGTGGTACATAACAATCCTTGTGTGATTTCACTAGACAATTTAAATGTATATATTTACATTGTTACTGTTAGTAATACAGTTCTTGTGTCATTTTCATACACTCTGTTCAGCCGCAACATTAAAACTAGCAGCCTAATATTGTGTAGGTCCCCCTCATGCTGCCAAAACAATTCTGACGCATCAAGGTATGGACTCCACAAGACCTCTGAAGGTGTCATGTGGTTTCTGGCACAAAGACGTTAGCAGCAGATCCTTTAAGTCCTGTAAGTTGTAAGTTGGGGGTTCCATGGATTGGACTTGTTTTTCCAGCACATCCCACAGATGCTCAGTTGGATTGAGATCTGGGGAATTTGGAGGCCAGGACCACACCTTAAATTGTTTGTCATGCTCCTCAAATCATTCCTTAACAATTTTTGCAGTGTGGCAAGGCTGCTGCCATCAGGGAATACCGTTGCCATGAAGAGGTGTATGTGGTCTGCAACAATGTTTAGGTAGGTGGTTGTAGATGTGTCAAAGTAACATCCACATGAATGCCAGGACCCAAGGTTTTCCAGCAGGACATTGCTGAGAGCATCACACTGCCTCCGCCGGCTTGCCTTCTTCCCATAGTGCATCCTGCTACATCTCTTCCCCAGGTAAATGACAGACATGCACCTGGCCATCCACATGATCTAAAATGTGATTCATCAGACCAGGACACCTTCTTCCATGGCTCCATGGTTCAGTTCTGATGCTCACGTGCCCATTGTTGGTGCTTACGGTGGTGGACAAGGGTCAGCATGGGCACTCTGTCTGGTCTGTGGCAACGCAGCCCCATGCACAGCAAGTGTTCTGACACCTTTCTATCATGGACAGCATTAAGGTTTTCAGCAGTTTGTGCTACAGTAGCTCTTCTGTGGGACTGGATCAGATGGGCTAGCCTTTGCTCCCCACACACATCAGTGAGCCTTGGGCACCCATGACCCTGTTGCCAGTTTACCAGTTGTCCTTCCTTGGACCACTTTTGCTGGATACTAACCACTGCATACCGTGAACACCTCACAAGATATGCTCTGACTTAGTTGTCTAGCCATCCAAATTTGGCCCTTGTCAAAGTCGCTCAGATCCTTATGCTTGCCCATTTTTCCTGCTTCCAACACATCAACTTCAAGAACTGATTGTTCATTTGCTGCCTGATATATCCCACTCTTTGGCTGGTGCCATTATAACGGATAATTAGTTCATGGCACGTGTCAGTGGTTTTAACGTTGTGATGATCGGTGTATAACTATTATAACTACGTTATGTTGTAACTGTTATTGCATCACCATTCCGTTTCATTGCAATTTAGATTGTAATGTGGTGAGTCTGGGTAGAAGTAACCGGTGACATACAAACTGTTTGCATTCTGTTTGCCAACATTAAAATACTAATGTGCCAGTCTCACACCATTCTACTGAGTTTCTGTGCTTCCAGGCCCTAGAAAAGAAGACCATGTTAGATTTGTACATGGTCTTCCTGGATCAGTGCTGGGTCAGGGAAGTCCTATCTAGCTGCCTAGACTGAATTATTCTTCCACTCTGCCAGTCCAAATGGCTTGCTCAGTCTGAACTGCTGCAAAGTGATCTAGCTTATTTACCACTAGTTACTTTAGATATTTTTCTTTTTTCTGCTATCATGCTGCAAAAATATTGAGCTGTTTAAGAAATCTGTGTTTGAGCTTACTACTGGAGTTATGGGCCATGTGACTCTGCTTGTCAGCTTCTGCCTTGATATTTGTTAATTACATATTCAGTGAAAACTGGTATTTCTGATTGGATGTCAGTGAAGCAAAAGGAAGTGAGTGTCTGTGAACTTTGTAACCTCAGTTGGTCATTAGAGTGAATGTGGTACACTTTCACTTAGCTGTACAGTTTATTGTGGCTCGCAAGTACTCACACTAGGATTTTGGCAGCAGCATCTAGTTCACATAGTATAGACTCCCATGGTAACCCCATAGTATCTGATTTACCTGTTATGATCACACTCAGTGTTGAGGTAAAGCTATTCAGGTCACAGGAAGACTTGAGGCCTTTCAGGTGTCATAAGCATCCTCTACTTCAACAGTTAGATGTGGTCCACTCTCTTTCTGATTATTTTTGAATGGAAGGTGGTAAACATCTCTTTGCCAGATTTTCTGTTTAGAGCATACAGCATTGCTTTTTCAATCCACAGGGCATCAATGCCAGATCCTTTAGCTCAAGGGTGTGTAGCTTTTTTGGCAGTATACAGTATATGGCTGCAATATATAAAAGTCATAGTAACTGACATACTGAGTTATAATTATGTAAATTAAAAAATAAATTAAAAAATTATTTTTTATATTTGTGTGGTGTGTGAGTTCAAGTATACGTGAATAACTGTTATCTTGTGACTGCAGAATTAATACTATTGAAGACAGGTATCCACAGTATCCACTACTAATGTTGCAGCCAACGATACAAAATTGAGCAGAAACCTTTTGACAGACCATTGTATATTTTAATTTGTGAATGTTCTTGCAGAAAGCATTACATGAAATAGTGGACTGCATGCTGAACCCTACCTGTTTAGCTACTTTAACTTGCTTCCAGGTCTGCCTAATGATTCCTGCTCCCATTTAGGTTTCTGGAAGGGTAGAGGTTATGATGGAGCCACACATTATTGCAGGTCTCTTATTTCATGAAGAGCTGCTTGGTTAAGGTAAATCAGCTGTGATGCATTAAACTTTCCTTACAGCTATAGCTTATGGTTTCATTGTTTTGTACCCTGTCTACATTTAAGTTTCTATGTAACGCTACATGTGAAGGCAGTCTGAGAGTCTTGCTAACAATAGAACAGTAAGGAAGTCTACAGTTATTTACAGTCAACAGTATTTAGTTATTTTCAGAAGTTAAATTGTCAATTTTTCATGTACACATTCATCTGAATCTCATCCAGTTTGGTCCAGTCTTTATACTCAGAATCTTTATCACTCACACTCAGTAGAAAACTTTTAAGCATATACTGACTTGCAAAGGAGGCAAGGTAAGGTTCAGGAAATGGACCAGACTGCCTATAAGAAAGCTCTTCCAGCTCTTAACTAACCCATTATCTGGGCCTATTGTTGCTTGTGTGGTTCATGCTTCCATATCAGATCGGAGCAGTGTAAACTCATTCATGACTCTCTACTCTGAATCATACTCATCCAGTGCCAGCAAACCAAGAAATCAGCATTACAAGGATTTTGAGGTGAAAGGGGTATGTAGCTAAATGGGAATTTGTTACATAAATGAGTGAATGGCTGTATAACAGTTTATTAAATCTAAAAATTAAGGTCTGAAGTTGTTATGGATATGGGATTACAAATTAAGAGTTATTGATTCTAGTCCCAGGAGGGGTTCTCCTCTTCTGATCTTAAGTAAAATACTTTGCCTTTTTGGTTTCAGTACGAAATGTCCAATTCTTTGTGTAAAATTGTAAACTATGGTATATGGCTTTACATAAAGTCCAGGACAAAGAAATGTATGAAGTAAACTACAACTGTAGTGAAAATTCATAAATGTACAGCAATCACAAAGCATGGTTTACGATCTTTAATGTAGGGTTAAATTGTTATGATCTCTAGAAACAGGCTGATTTACTGCTACAGATGAAAGCAGGACAGCATTCGGTATTGGCTATATGCATTTACTGTGATAGACGTAACACAACACGAATGGGTTTTGGCCTTAGGCCTTCATCAGCATGTAAAGACAGTTGTAGAACATGTAAATCAATACTGTATTGGGTTATATGGCACAGAATACCTGTAACAATTGGACAAAAACAGCAATCTTTATGCTCAACAGTTGAACAGGGGTGAAAGATCAGCCATTACATTAGACTCAGTACCTGTTACATTATTTTTTTGTCTTTCTTTGTGTATTGTGGTTTATATTTTGATTGCTCATCTACTGTTGCGGTGGAAAATGGACAAAATGGCAAAGGCTGGGTGGGTGCCAGGGAGTGTGGGTGGGGATGGGGATGACTGAGGCATGGATGCAAACAGAACAGCTACTGATCCAGCTGGTTGTCAGCCTGAAAAATGCCAAGAGGGTGGGAGAGGCATTCTGATACCAGAAAAGGGGGCACAAGGGGGAATGAAAGATCAGAGAGGGAGAGAGGGTGGAACAACAGAGACCCCAGGGAAAATCCTTTGCCCTTCCTTGCTTCTTTGTATTTATATCAGTCTAGCTGTCTGTATATGCACTCCTCTGTTCTGAATCAATATTTCTGTCTGGCACTTCATTTTTACATTTATCAATCCCCCACCCCTATATGTGTTATAATACTATCTATCTCTCTGTCCATCTCTCGCTGCCAAATATCAGAGAGCCTGGAAAATGAACCATGAGATGCTGGGAAGAAATCACAGGCCAAAGTTGGAGAAAAAGAAATTTATGAAAAGTTTAGTGTAAATTTTAAAGCCATTCTCAAGACAAATTTGTGTGTCCCTAACTCCTGTCCCACCCTCTTCTTGACATTGTCTTTTGTTGCTCATTTCCTCCCCCACATGGGCTACAGCCTTTGTAACAAAAAGACAGGGATTGTTTCCCTTGTGTTTAGTGCAGAGGCCTCAAAGAACTCCCCTGATCCACAGTAGGTGTAATTCAGAACCAGCCATTTGGGGTGTAATGTCCTTCAGTCAGCTTACCAGTTGTCATTATTTTGCTTATTTCCAATTCTCTATTAAAAATATTAAACAATAAATGAAATACAGTATATTTGCATATAATTTGTAAAGCATGAGAGAACTTCAACAGTTAGTTTTAATTTAGCTAACAGTTTCGTATTTGGCAGCTTTTAAAAAAGCAACCACTGTTTACTTATTTTTGATTATAAGTGTGTAAGGCACAACTTAATGATCTTAATGCTTGTGTTCTTGGTGCTTCATACCAACAGAATCTTTCTAGAGCAAACATGCAAGCTTCTATTGCTGGAAGCATACCTCTGATTTGAACTGACTCAGCCCCATACAGAATATGTTATTCACTAAGTTTTGCATTCCTGCGGTTTCCCAGAAACCCAGAAGAAAATCCTGCCCCCAACATTTGAATGAACAGTTTCCAGCTGCACTACTGGCTCCATACGAGTTCCTTTTTCGTTCAAGTTCATGTCCCCGGAATGTTTACGATTTAGGAAAACAAGGCGAGTGCTGTACATTCAAAGCGTTGTGGGATTCTGAGTACAAGGTGTGGAAAGGAGTTCATAAATGCACTGAAAGCGATGGAGGTGTTCTTGCATGCTGTTTCCCCCCTCTTTCCTCCTGTCAACCTTGCACACCTCTCTCACTGTTCTCCTTCTGAGAGTTGTTTGACTGACAGCCCTGCTGTCTCCTGTCTCTTTCACCATGTGGAGCTGATGTAGACTCCAACTGTCAGACACACCTGACTTGTTATGGCCACCCCCACTCTATCCCCCAACCCCTGTGGGTCTTCTGTGTCAGCAAAGGAGGGTGGGGGGCTGCTGTTGACTTACACCCCCTACAGTGACTACCGTTAACTCCCCTCAAGTTCAACCATTTGAATTTAATGAGCAGCCTTGGGTGTTTCAGGTCTGTGGATGGATCATTGAACTGTTTCAGTGAAACAGTCAAATAGTGAAATTGTGTAAATCATGTTTGTAAAAAATATGAAATGTGTTTGAGTACAATTAATTGGCTATAGTCTGCATGGCTTTTAATAGATCTTTGTATGACTGCATTTTTTTTTTTTTGCAATGAGGGTATTTCAACTAATTTGGATGCTGAAGAAAGGGGGAGAGCAGATCCATTTTCATTTTTATTGAATAACTAGTGTGGTGGGAGGCAGCACAGATGCACAGAAAACCCTGCTGATGTGTTACAGGGCCTGGGCTGTGGGGCTGTACATGGATTTGAACCTGGTTCGGTCTTTGTGGAGTTTTCATATTCTCAAAGTGTTTGCTTGGGTTTCCTCCGGGTGCTCAAGTTTCCTCCCACTGTCCAAAGACATCTTTTTCAGGTGAAATGGCATCATTGAATTGCCCCTAGTGTGTGCATATATTTGAGTAAATAAGTTTGTGTGACTCCCTGCATTGTACCTGTGCTTGTCCAGGATGCACACTGTTTTAACCCCTTTTTTCCAGGTAAGGCCCCAAATCACTCCAACCCTGAATTAGACAATATATCAATGATAATGGTTGATTAGATTGAACTTGTGTGCCTGTAGACAAATATATCAGATGCAGGTGTTTCAAAAACAGAAACTTGGAATCACTTAGAGAAAAGACAGACTTTGTCAGTAAATTCTGATTTCTGTGTTAATCATTATGCTTCCAGTTGTACTGGCAGTAGGTTAAGGGAATTTAACATACAATAGAGGTATTTTTCTACTTGCAATAAAGTACTATATGTTTAGCAATCATTCATTTTTGTTCTAATTGTCATGGATCTTCCTTACTAAGGGAAAGGTATGATGGGGGCCATTTTTGTTTGTCAGCTGTATTTCTTAACTTGATTATCTCTACATGCTGAGAACAGAGTGACTGGCTGTGGATGTGCTTCTGTGCTACATCATATTAGTCTTTGTTTTCCAGTTTTCTCCTGCCTTGTTTCCTCACACTCTGCAACAGCATAATGAAGCACAGTTTATGTGTGTGGCTTTAGGTGAATGACCTACCCTCATGTCTCTTAAGGTCACATTTGCTAAAGCTACACCTGTTCTCCTTTTTGATGCCATCTGTCTAATGGTGCACTTAGGGTGAGTTTTCAAGATGCATCTTCCATTTGACTCACTATTTTCTCTGAAAGCACTTACTTGTCCCACTGGGTGTCAATTTTCACTCCAGTAGATGTGGTCAGAAACATTTACACTGTGTTCTGAGGCCTATGTTGGACTCAGTCTTTAAGGGCTGATGGGCCACCAGTCTTTTTTCTGTATGACTCAGACAGGGAGTATCACCACTGAGGGGTTGTGATGTGAATGGCTACAATGATCAAGTTGCCTGAAGGAAATTGACAAGTTGCCAAAAGTCCTATATTAGGTGTGGAGGGCAGTCCAGCCTAAAATGTGAAGGTATTGGCTATTACAAATGTTTCATGATACAGCTGAAATGGAGCCTTGGCAACAGACAGCAGTCTGGTCACTTTTGAATTTGTTCTTATCGCTATACTTTAAATCACTGTTTACATGACAATGTTTCTGCTGTCCACATATACAGTGCCAGGCAGTTGAATGTTTTTGTGTGACTGGTGCCATTGTGACAGTCATCATAGGATTAAGGCAGCTAGTCCAACCTTTTGCTTACAGTGGCTTTTACAAGCTGACCTAGAAGAGCCTACAGTAGGAGAAAGTGCATTTGCCCTTATTTTTATGTTTTTAATGAATTGTCATTTTCTAAAGCTTTTGAAACTGAATTAATGAACTTTTCCTTGGTAATGCCACACATCTTCTCTGCGTGTTTTGGTTTGTATCAGCCTTACTCAAGCCTGTGAAGGTTTTAGTTTAGTTGGTCCCTCAACTGAAGAAAATGCTTGTTTTTAATCAAAGCCCTAGCATCCGCAGTTTCTTCAGTACATGGTGTATCCCAGATTGGTCAGATGGGAGCATATACTGAATCTTGAACCATTCATTTAGCCTTTTTTGCCTCAGATTTATCATTTACATAATGTTTGCACTATGCAACATTGATAATCTGTAGAGATGTTGCTGTGAGATGTGCCCGGTGTCTGTTCTCGATGCCTTTGTTTTTTTGTGACTAGTATTACCTATTTTAAGGACAGGATCTGTTTGTGGTTCAGCTTTTTTTAAGGTCTCCAAGACAGAAATAGCTGGTGGTAACTTATTTTACCAGATTTTGAGGTTTTTAAGTTGACCAAATGAGAATCCCTCTGTGTTTAACTACAACTTCCTTTGTTGCCATACTGTATATATGTGTAAAATAACACAGTAGGAACTTTTCAGTGCTGTGCATCCTTAAATGTAATCACTTTGATCTCAGAAGCACCAACTGTTTCCCTCATATTTCTAGTCTGTCTCATCACCTTTTTCTTTATTTGCTTTGTGACTGTGGACAGGTGGGACAGGGCACCTCTGCAGTCCCCCCCTCTCTTCCCTCCTCTACTGGTACCTGCCAGAGCTGTGAGTGTCTACAGGCAGTTGAGCCACAGACCTCAAGTGTTTGGTGTTTTCCTTGAGCCTCTAAAGACCACACTCTTTGACTAGTCCTCCATCTCGGTTTACAGCTGGTTATGTTCTGTCACAACTATGTGATACCGGGAGGGCTCCTAGGGGTCAAAGGGCACACAGGTGGTATTAACTACTCTTCAGCCAGCTGCTGTCACAAAAGAGTCCTGTCTGCTGCCTTTCAGAAAGCTGTCCTGCCTGAGCCATTTTTTTCCATTTCTTCCTTGCTGCTCTCTCTGTTTGGCTTTGTGTGCCCTTGTCCCATCCCAGCTGTTCCAAAGTTTGACTTTGTCTACCCCTCCCTCAGATCCCACCCCTGCCACATGCCCCACACAATCCCCAAGACAATGGCCTGATCAGTCACCGCAGAGTGTGCCTAAAACTTCAACAATCTGATTCTGAGGCCTCCTCTCCTCTTGAGGAACCAGGGGGGCTATGAACCCACAAGAGAGTGGCCTGGTGCCTCAGGGGTGGGCAGCACGGTGGCCGGCTGACGTGCTCCACTCCTGCCACCCCATTGTCCTGCATATGACAAGCTGCACGTGCCCCTCCATTCACACTGGTGGCAGGCTGAATGGGGTGGGGGGCATCTTTTGTGCGCCAGTCATTGTTCCCGACACACGCTCTCATTTGACAGACATACGCCTAAACAAAAGGGACCTGGAGTCGTTTCTGTTAATTATTTGCGGGGCCAGTGAAAAGACGAGTCGCGATCACCATCTGTGATTTGTTGCTTTAATCTCTGCCATCCCTCTTTCCCCCAACTTCAGCAGTGTCCACTGCGCTCCCCTTTTGTTCCCAGACCATTTCTTCAGCCATCTCCATTGTCTATGCCTGCCTCCTCCTTCACATTTCAGAACTGAGTTAAAAAGGCCTTGATGTCTGTTTCCTTCCCTCTAAGCTGTTTACTGCATACCCTTATTCACACTCTTGTCAGAACAGACTTTCCTCACTCTTTGAGACCACTCTGCACAACTTGCAAAGCACACTGTCCCTTTTGTCAAAGTGAAGACATGACTGTGGTTTCTAGGCCTTGTTTTATATCAACAGGACAAACATACATATCTTTCTGGCTCTATGCTGCTAGGAAGCCATAACAGGGAGAATCACAAAATGCTTGTCCTCCTCCAGAGTATGGACAAGGTGGCTGTAGCCACAGCCTTTGGTGTGTTTGTATGTTAAAGGTTGTTTTATAGATCAGGCTGGCTAAAAACATTGATTGTAACAGCCATTACAATATACAGTAATCTAAAACAATGCTTAATTTTCTGATCTGTGGCCTAGAGTACCTTGAATGGTTATGTATCTTATAAATGACTGTTTTCTGATATGTAGTCCTCCTTAATGATCAAACCACAGTTTTTTCTAGAAGCCTTTATGGCTTACAAGGATGTGAAATCAGTATGACTACTGGTTTGGAGTCAGAAGCAACATCCATTGGGATTCCAGAAAGAAGAAGATGCTGCTGAAAATGCTTCATTGATCCTGCAGTTTGAAATTTCTTAGGCCTGGCACCTTTTTAACTGTGGAATTAGCTAACTATCGATGTGAAGATCATTTGTACACCTTCTTACACCCTGGGGATAAATGCCATAAGCATTGCACAGCACACAGCTGCTGGGGTAGACTGAAGAAAACAAACCCTAAAGCCAGAAACAGGTCTGAGGCGGCTGTTTCTTCAACTCGAACTTAGTAACTCTTGAAGAAGAATTGGCCATAGAAGATATGGTCACATTTTATTTATTGAGATAAGTTATGACCAACAGAGATCTTGAACCAGATTATTAGACTGCTTCTGTTACAAGGGTGAGTCTTGGGGGAGGGTCAGAGAGCAAGGGCCAGTTGGGAGGGGGCTGGGGGGGGGTTTATTGTTAGAAGGAGGGCGTTGTTTCCTTCAAGCGCCTCTGCTCTGTACAGTCCTTACTCAACCCCTGCCTCCAGGCAGCTGCCCCTACCCTCAATTCTTATTAGCATGATAAAGTGTGACCCATACGGTGTCCTGTGTTTGATTAAGCAGGCTGTCCTGGAGATGCCTTCCAGCTCGGCTGGCTTACAGCAGGCCATCTGCAAGATGTTGCACACTAGCCAGTCCTCACTCCATCCCACCGAGAGGGATGGTGGAAGCGAGGGGGCTGGGGAACATAGGGCAAAAACGATCCTGAGCCATGAAGTCACGCTTGAGTCTGCTTGAACAGTAGACAGCAGCATGTTCAAGCATGTTTTGGCATTACACACTTTCATGATCACATGCATTAAAGAGAAAGTTGAAAAGTAAGATTTTTTTGGTTATTGGTCAATTTTTTGCCTTAATATCAGTTGTGATTTGATCATTTATGTTTGTTATTGCAATTTTGCATTTAAAAACCAGGAGGTATATCTCCACACCAGCAAGCTAATTTGTAGCTGCTGACATGGTGAAGCTGCTTACTACTGAAGTGCTTTCTGTCTGCAGTGCTTTCTGTTTGCAGAAATAAGAAATAGCTAAACATGTACCAACTTGTAAAATTTTGTATATGTATATTTGTTGCACCCAACATTTTGAATGTGATAGTGAATATACAGACTCAGTTCATGACACTTCTCTATCTGTGGGATTGGTTTTGGTTAGTTTTAAAAGAAGAATGTAAGCATAAATGCCATTGATAAACTTGATTCACTTCAGGTTTCAGCACCTTGGTTTAATTGTAATGAATATAACATAACAGCTGCCAGAACCTGTTATAAAGCATATCACATCCTCATAACACTTCAATTCTTTATGTTTCAAAGCAGTGGTTTCAAGTACCAATGGAGTGAGCTGTAGGTCCTTTCCTTCCATTTTGTGTTTCATATACTGAAAGATCTCCCATTATTTAATTCTTGTACTTAAGTCTTTAGTCATGAGCAGTTTTGTGAGAACCTGTGCCCTTAAAAGTACACCTCACACATGACAGAGGTTCCAGATCTGCAGAGAAAAGTGTGGGTGGGCTGCTGGAATGTAAATAGTGTGACCTGCAAACTTCCTCAACCCCTGGGGTCAGTTTGCATCCCTGCAGCCTTTGCTGCAGCTTCCATTTCCCTCCTCTACACTGTCAGTCAGTGCCCAGCTCTCAACTGCTGGGCATTACCTCTGTTTATGCCAAATTTTGTCACTTTGCCTTGGGGAGAACCTTTGGGTGATGGTTTGCTTATGGCCCATTTTCCAACTGTTGCGATGATTAACATTGAAAGGGTTTTTTTCACGTGTGTGTCTGGGCATCTTTGCATTTGGATGAATCTAGAGCAGTGCTACAGAACTAGAAGAACTAAGCATCATATGCAACACCATTGCTCCTATGTTTGATATATCTATACACAGCACTGATTTTTTTTTTACTCCTGTGGGCATAATTGTAAGCATTGCTTACAGAGAAAAAGACAGAAAAAAGGAGTTTATATTGCAAAAGCCAGAAAAATTGGCCAAGATTGGCTCTATTGGCCAAAATGATAACCAAACCATAGTGTTTGGGGTTTGTTTTTGTTCTATGTGGTTTCGAAAGCTCATTTCCCAAAAAGCCACTGTCAGTCGCCCCTCTAAACCCTTGGTAGCAGCAGTTGCCATGGGAGCCGGTTGCTAGGCAGCCGAAGGAGGTTGGCAGGGTATGGATCGACGTAGACGATGAGAACAACGGAGAAGTCGTATGCATGACAGACCCTGGGTGTCACTCTGATGGCATGTTGGTGTTTGACAACTCTACAACCAGAACAATAAAAATAACAAGCAGTTAGACAGGAAAGATGGCAAAAGCAACGCTATTTATGGCTTTCAGTCGTAACTGTAAAATCATAGCTGCTCCTTTCTCTTTCTTATTGACCGTGTGACTCCTACTGCACCCCATGAGAGAAGGCTGCCAACAGCATTAAATGTCCAGTTTGCAGCTGGTATATGCAGGCACATGGACCCCCCTAAGCAGGCTCAGCTGTGAGCTTTACCATCAGAGCAATTGAACTGACTGGACAGGGAGGTACTGGAAACCTCCTTGCTGGGCTGTGTTGTGCTGTGCTGTGCTGCATGAAAACCCTTCAGAGCCTAGGACACATGATCATACAGTAATTTGCATTGAATCCCAGGTACTCATTTGTCTTTTTGCTTATTTGACATGCTTTATGTGTTATTTTGTGTATTTATGTATTAATCCTCATATAGTGAAAAAGGGTAAGGCAGTTCAAGATACCCTTGATAATGGCCCGTTCGAAAGCATGATTTCCAGGCAAAAGGGCTTCTGCAGGTAATATCCTTTGCACCTCTCAATCTTTATGACTATCCATATAAACCCTTGTTTGTAGGACAACTAGGCCTCTCTTTGACTTGATGGGTCAATACTGGACCTTCGAAAGTGGGTGGGTAGAGTTGGAGGGGGGGGGTGTTGAAAGGGGTAAATGATGGCACAGATCACTGAGTGAGGTGTCCAGATCTGATGTGCTTCAGAGAGACGGCACGCATCGATTTGCCCTCTCTGTGGAAAACATTTCCTAGCAAGGATGGTGATGGATGCGCCAGGAAGTGGGCTGTGGCTCCTGTGTGGTCTGAAAGTGCAGTGTGGAAGTGTCAATTCTGCCCACAGACACCAATGGACTGAAGCACATGCGTGGTAACAAACTTCCAAATCATGGCCATCCTCCATTATCTCTTGTTTGGTCTTGTGACACATATTGTGGTTGTAAATGGGTCATAACTGAAGGGAAACATCTAGCAGCATTGCAGTGATCCACTGATCGATTCCAGTCTGTGTTAGTGAGGGAGGCTGATCACACAACAGCCAGCGGTGGCTGTGCTTGTGGCTTGCAGGGACAAGATTGATGCTGCCATCTGTGTGAGAGCCTGTCTGGACTATCAGGTGCATGCAGCCACCATCCATAGGAATGAGGTCACTGTGTGTTGTTGTTTTTTCACTTACAGTGGTCCGCATGCATCCATGCCTGCACATGTGTACACACACACACACACACACACACACACACACACACACACACACACACACAAGCACACACACAAGCACACACACAGTGGAAGCACATGCAAGGGATAACCAAAGCTTTAATCCTAATCACGATTAAAGGCAGGTGGACACCACACGTTCCGATTCTTATCAGACTGAACCACCCACAGCTGTGAACACATAAATGGACTGGCAGTCACAGCTGCATACATGCAAGCAAATACCCTCAAGAAACTGTACACAAAAGAATAAAAATATCTGAAATGCAAACCAAATGTTTGCATACATCATGTGCACATAGAGCTTTTCTTGTATGTGGCCTTTATTATTGTACATTTGTGTGCACTCCCAGTGCAGTGTGGGAGTATTTATGTTGGAATACAATTTTCCCCCCTCTATCCTTGGAAGTAGGCTGCCTTGGAGGCAGGAGGAAATGCCTGTGGCTTGTGTGCTGTTTGGGGGAAACGTCATGGCAAAAGTGCGGGCCAAACCATTCAAGCACACTCACTGTCAGATACCTTTTTTCACCGGCACAACTTGTTTCTTCTGCCCCATATTAAGGTCTGTCTGTGATCATTGAATCCATTAACTAACAGTAATTTTTGTGTCTGTTTCTGTAATCATTGAATCCATTAACTAACAGTAATTTTTGTGTCTGTTAACTGTGTCTTCTGCCTATTCCAAATCCCAAGTGCAAACCAGATATAGAAAACAACATCATGCCCAATGGCAGCCAAAGAGGTCCTGTAGTAGCTGCATACATTCTGCAAATTTGTGGATGATTCCCATCTCAGTATGCTGAGCTACAGGCTCACCAGTTAATGACTAGGACATTATAACTTAGCAGATGTTGGCATCTATCTTGTCATCAGACTGAAGAAGTAACATTGGTCTCTTTTCAGAATACGTCTGTCAAAACAACATATTTCAAAAGTGTACGGATTTTATAGTACAGTGTACTAGGTTTATTAGCTTTTTATTAAAAAAAGGGTAGTGCTTTTTTGTCATAATTCCCAGTTATATTGAAGCTGGAGATGGATTTAGTCATGGCTGAATGAGATCAGGCAGACATAGCTTCTTGTTACAAAAGCAGTTGTAAAGTATCCCACCATTGTTTCATGCTTGCTGTGATGCTGAGCATGCCTGAACATACATGCATACTGTCCTCTTGTGTTTTTGTGCATAAAGCACAGTCACAGGCTGTGTCCTATAAGACCCTTTGTATCAGTCTCTCATACTGTATTCTTTGTGAGGTCTGTAGCTTGACAGAACATAGCATATTCACTTTGTAATACAAAAGTGAGACAGAACAGTTTTATTCCATTTTCAGGAGAACATTATTTCTACAATTAAACTGTATCATATGAAACTAAAATCCCTTCTTTTTAGTTTATAGTATACATGCTAAATGATTATTAATATTGCATCACTGGGTAGCATGTTGAGTCAATTAGAACAAAAGTGCATGTTGTTAGTGGATTGTTATATAAGATCATTCTTAAACAGTAATCGGTATCTATAGCCCATGAGGTCATTGTGTTCTATTGCTGTACCATTAATAGGCTTATAGGCAGATACTCCAACAGTGCTTTGCTCACAGAAAATATGCCAAGCTAATCTGTGAACATTACACAACAGATCTGGCCCCTCATCTTGTCTTTCTCTGCCTTCCTTCCAGAGCTCTTCCTCTTCATCTTTGTGTAGTTGCTCTAGCTTTGCAGGTGCAACAGCGGTTGCATGAGTGAGTGAGTGAGTGAGTGAGTGAGTGAGTGAGTGAGCGAGACTGAACAGATGTTGGCTAGTGGGCATGCGGGCCTCCGCTGTGGGGGTGTTTGTTTTTTGTGTTTTTTTTTCCTTGGTGTTGAAGCGCTAATCGGATGAGAGCGCAGGGAGAGGTGAGCGCATCGCACAGCTCGGGGACAACTGGGGAAAAACGGCACAGGCGATTGGAATCACAGATGGAGTACTGAAACTGTGTCAGAGACGTGTAATCACCTCTGTGCTCTTCGCTCTTCCTCCACATTGTCTTCCCTGCACATCTTCTTTGTCCTGCTGTTCCACCCGACCAGCACTGCCAACACTGCTGCATGAGGACTGCAAAGAACCTTGCAGAAAAGCAGCACTGAGAGCACTGGATGTGCGCATGGTGGCAGAACTGAGCAAGATCACACTGTGTGGATTCTGCCGTCGGCAAAGCTAGCTAGTCATAAAGAGGTGGACTTTTCCCTCTCCCCCCTCCCCTCCTGGATCAGGCTTAACTCACAGTCTAGAACGCTGTGTTCTGTGTTTTTTGCTAAATCCACTTTGAATCGAAGACCAAGGCTGCCTGTTTTTTGAGCAATGAGTTGTAACGGCGAGATGGTGGAGTCTATAGAGCTAAGGTAAGTTACATGCATGCTGCTTCTCAGGACAAACACTTTATTTTATGTGATTGGAAATTGCTTACTCAGCAGTCTACCTAAATTTTTATAAATGGTGAAGTTACAGAGGCAGAACTTTTGAGTTACCGGTCAGCTTCCAGCACATTTATTTCCTGGTTCTTATATTTGACAGCCTTGTGGCCAAATTAATGGCACTGTTTGGTATTTCAGCCTTCCTAACGCAGGATTTCTCATGCAGTATTTTCAAGAAAACTTAATAGAAAAAAACATATTTGCTAATGTTTTTCATGTATATAAAGTTTACAAGGAGGATCGTATGTTGTGAATTGAAATTAATACTAAATAAGCTACTTTGAAGTGCAAAGCCTCCACTTCCTCAGTGAAGACTGTTTGTTGAGTGCAAATGGAGTCATTTTGTCTCGTATCTGGACAGATTGCTGATTCAATTGGTCGTGGAGGAGGAAATTGATAAGACATCAAAAAAGCCTATAGCACATAAACTGTTCTTCATGGCTCACTGCCCCCTGTTTACTCAAACTTTTGTGGTGGAGAGGCTGGGCTGGGGTGACCAGTTCTTTTCTTCCAGATCCAGTAAGTCTGGGGAAAAAACTGGTCTCATTTTTGGTTTTTTTTGTGTGTAAAGCAGGACACATTCTCCCATGACTGTGGATAGGAATGATATAAAATGGATTCAGAAAGTGGACTTTCCATGATGACATGTGCTTGGCCTGTGGAAAATAAGACCTTTGCTTTTGAAATTGGAAATATTCAAGACTGAGATTTCCCAAAACATCCACCATTACCCCATAGTCTGTGTCTCACATAGGACAGAATGCTGGATGCTTTTGAGTGCCAGAATGTTCATTATCTCCAGTTTGTGACAAATTTTCACTGCACAGTTGGAAGTGCTGCATGTCTTGATAGGTGACAAACTGAAATTGACAAGAAGTCATGTCTGCATTGCAGTGCTTACTCAGTTGCCCGCTGTCTTGTTTTTCTTATGCTTTTTTGATCTTGCTTCATTGTGAGTTGCTCCCAAAACCTCTGGCAGCCCACTGACCTTGGATGAGAGAAGTAATTGGATCTATGCCCTGATCTTAGTGTAGGTGTAAACCTTGTGTCAGATCCAGCATCTGTGCCCTGGTTCTGTTGTGGTGGAAAGATAACAGGATTGTTTTCTGTAATTCTGCCATTTGTTTTCATTTCATTCTACAGAGGCTTTTTGTTAATACATGCTTTTCATACTTTCTTAAGTGTTTCACTACAGCCATCTTCTTTCCCCATGTTCCCCTTTTGCTGTATCCCAGTCACAATCCAGTACTGGGTAGTTCTACCTACCCTGTAGCCTGAGGTGAGATCTCAATTCTGCACACCTGGTGTACATGGTACTGTTGAAAACTGTCCCTCCAGGGACTTATTTCCTTTTTGCCATGTTATCCTGAGACCAGCCTGCCAGTTTGGAGCCAATAAACCTCAGCTCAGAAACTCCAAAACAACCTGTGATGATGAATTAAACATCTCATCAGCCACTGTATGTTAATATTTCTGTTTGATTTGTATAATGTCAGAAGAATATTTTGTACATTTTTGCATGTTCAAGAGTACCATAGAATCATTTTTCCTAAATATATAAAAGTTAAGGCCATGGACTTGTAATCTGAAGGTAAGTCATAGTCAAATTGCTAAGTAAGGTTGAAACTTAAAGCTTAAAAAAATGTCTTCTTGTATAAAATTTTAAGTAGCTTTCCAAAAGCATTGATTAAACTGCAAAACAACAATTAAATAATTAAACAAAATATCTTATTTGTAGTTGGACACCACAGCAGAGATGCAGGAGAATGACGAGAGCAAGATTTCTGGAAGGAGCAGAACAGTCAAACAGGAGAGGAGGACTGACAGACTGAGCAGTATAACTATAGCAGATACGTGTTCCTGTGTGGTGATTTACAGTGCAGGGACAGTAAAGGACGGAATGGACAGGGAGGGTAATGGAAGTGTACTGTGGGTGATTATGGAGGGAGGTCAGGAGAGTCACTGCCAGTTAAGGATTGTGTCAGTTGTTGGAAAGGGGATTCCTCTGACTGGACGTGGCAGTCCCTGTTCCAGTTGTCTCTCCACATCAGTGGTTGCAGTTGATATCACCTCTCACTACTATTATACCCAGCAGACCCACAAACACTGGGCCTACACTTCTGAACCTCTACCTGCCCTGGCTTCATTGATAAGGAGAAATCCGGTATCAGACTTCCCCTACATGCAGGCCTTTGTCCACTTATTAATGCATCTATGGGTTTAATGCATGGCTGTTCAGCCTGGTTCATCGGTTCAAACAAAAGTGATACAGCTTTAAAAGTTGGGTTCTTGAAACAAAAACCTAGACATGAGCATTTCCGGCTTAATTTACCATGTGGTTTAGTTAATGGCCTTTGTGGCTGACTCAGAGTCATCCTGAAGGATTATTTCACTAATTGCAGCTCCTTGTGGTCAGAGCTGCTGGGTGTCTGTCTCAGACCCCCGGTGTTTTCTTCTCCTGTTGTTCTTCTCTGACACAGGAGCCAAAGCTCTTTTAACAATAGTGGCTTCTACCATATGGACATCCCTTATGTCTACAGCCATACATGACCATGAGTGTCATCTTGTGTTTTTCACATTTACTCATAATTTTTAACAGGCTCAAAAACAAGTTCCTGCTGCACCAAAAAATAGCAGAAATAGTGTCTGAAATTAATCAGATCATGGTTCTGTGGTTAGATTTCAAATTTTACCATGGGAAAATATAACTGTAGCAGTGTAATTCAAAATTAATTCATTAGATGGTGCGGTTGTCAAAGCCATCATGTGATGCCATGTAATTTTAATGAATGTTATTTATTTATGGAAGACAGTATATTTATGTGAACAAGGTGACAATTATCACTGACATACTGTTATATATTTCAGTAATGAAAAGTATGAAACATTCTCCCAGATTTAAACCAGCTAATCTAAAAATTATTTTGACTATATTTCATAACCATGTCTATTATTAACATGAAACCTTTTGGTTCAACTGATTCTTGCTAATTGTGAGGTTGCTTGTAAGTTTGCATGTCCCTGCTGTCTTGGGAGTTACTGGGATGAAAATGTTGTGTTCATGGTGTAGAAGAACATGAGTTGATTGAGAGGTACTGAGTGCAGATGGTCAGTGAATTTCAAGCAGCCATGTTGACTTCTGGCCAGGCTTGCACTGATGCACTGTGTTCCAGCTTGTGCTATGCATCGTATGCCATTACAGATGGCACTGTGTGTGTGTGTGTGTGTGTGTGTGTGTGTGTGTGTGTGTGTGTGTTTGTTTGTTTTAAATCCATGCTGTGTCTGCTTTGTGGCATCTCCTCTTTGCAGTGTCATGGTCTGTCCTGATGACCCTGATCTGGTGGCGTCTGGTGACGTGCATAGTCGGCGTGTATGTGTGTGGCCAGTGGGACTTTGGGTTAGCGGTGGAGCTTTGTGGGGATGCTGGAGCTTGAGTATGCCTCTGAAGTGCACCCGGCGCCTGTGGGTGCAGGTGTTATTCCTATCTCCTTGATGACAGAGGAGTTACAGCTTTAGGGGGCTTAGGTCATACCATGATGGTATGCATCTAAGTCCTAATTTTTGAGGTGCCATCTTATTGTACAGATATGTGTATTTCCCATATTTTAAAACCAGTACTTTTTTATTATTATTTTGTCTACCTGATGCTTATGTACTCATTTATACATTTTGCTGGATTATTGTAAAGATTTTGTACCTAGTTTAACAGTACTACAGGATGGCCTCTTCAATTAATTTTTCTTATCTTGAATTTGTTAATTATGTGTTGCCTTTGTACAAAGCAGCTTATAGTTATTTTGATTTTTGTACAGAAAAGAATTCTTATTAAAAAAATCACAGTTAATACCTAGTTCCTAGGCACTAGAACAGTGATGTATATCAGCCCAACAGTTATATTGTCGGTCCTCCTGACCTCCTGTGTTAAATGTAGTGTTATGTAACATTTGGTCACCTATTTGTAATCCATTTGGAGCTGCTTTTAGGTTCCCTCTTCCATTTTCTATTGCCTCTGCTGGACCAACTTTGGGGAGGGGCCTGAGAGTTAACCTTTCTGTAGTCTGGAAAAACACTCAGAAACTATATGCATTTTTTAGACCAAACTATCTAAAGGTGGAAAAGAGTATACCACGAAACCTACAAATATGCAACCACATTGGATTCCCATGTGATATGCGACATCTGTGCTTATTATTTCTGAGGCTTGAAAAGTTCTGTTTGGCTTGGAATGCAGACTTTTTAAATGTGGTCTGCACTGAAGACAATAACTGCAGCCATGTTGTGGTGTTAATCTGTCTGTCAGCTTGGTTGTGGATCTGTGGGATTTTCATGTTTGTCTTGATCATCTCTGAATTGTTCCATTTCTGAAACCCATAACAAATCGCAGCATCTTGTACAGCCCTATCACTGGTGACTGACAGGATGTGTGGGCTTTTCTTCTGACCTCTTTCTCCTCAGCCTCCTTAGAAACAATCAGGCATTTGATCCACTTTTTTAGCAAGAAAAAGGAGCTGACCAAGCATAATGACTTAGCTGAGGTTTTCACTTTGGATCCAACATGCTTCGGTTTTTACATTTGATAAAAAATTGCTTGCTTAATGAAGACTTATTTAAGGGTGGAAAGAAAGCTGTTGTACCCTGCCTGCTGTAATAGTCAGGTCTATGGTTGAATGCTGTTGTATAGGTGTGTTACAGGTTAGGTTTTTCAGTTTAACTTTGGAGCCCATATTACTACAAATTTACTTATCTAACGGATTTCCTCAAAACAGATATACAGCATTTAGTCATTTATAATAATTAACTCATTTAAATAGCTGGGTAGTTTTACTGGAGGAATTCAAGGTAAGTACTTTGTTCAAAGAAATACAGCAGGAGGTGAGAGTTGAACCACTGTCCTCCACTGTGCAACACATCTGCCCCTGCATCTTGCAGGCTTCATCTGGCCTCCCTTGTTTTGCTGTTCCTGCCTTGTATTTATTTTTTATTAACTTTCACTTTTATTGCCAAGAAAATTGACATTTTACTCACGTTTACCTTGTGAGTAACAAGCATTTTGCTTTAACGTGGAAGTTGGGCTTCTGCACATGATCTCAGAGCAGAACAGAAACACTGCCTTGTGCTGTTACACCCATACCCTTAAGTCCTTATACTTTTTACTGGCAGAAATGGGATGCATGCATTTAGCTGTCTCAGTGTTTTCAGCATGCAAGACACATGTGCAGATAAACACATGCACGCACTCTCTCAGGCACATAGCTGTTCTTGTTCCCGGAGCTGATTGCAGCAAAGCTGGAGAGTGACTCATGCGGCCGGATGGATTCCCAGCAAAAAGGCAGCAAGCTTGTTTTTTACACGGCAGTGGGTTTTGCATTGCTCTCGGGCCAACTCTTAAAGAGACAGGATTCTGCTGTGACCTGGCCAACATTCTGAACATGTCTGTGAACATGTGGGGATCACAACCTCTTTGACAGTGTCTAGATCTCTCCTCGAGTGCTGTTCCTGTTTCATGGTACATACAGGAGTCATTGCATTAATACTGTTTCAGAAGAAAGTGTTGTTCCCATGGCTGCCTCCTTTGTATACCAAGTGCCCTCTGTATGTCCTGTTCAACAGTTATGAAGATGTATTAATAGTGAAAGGTTCATCTAATTATGCCGCACTGTTCACCAGATACAGCAATGACAGCAGTATAACACACTGGTGTGTCTCACCACTGATCTGGACTGACCTTTTCTCAAGATTTCCCATTTTGGGAGGCCGGGTGTAAGGAGGAAACACGGGGTGTGGTGAGAAAAGGATGAAGGGATGATCATGACCCCCCCATTGCTAACCTGACACCCTTTGCACTAGAAACTTGTACCATTTTCCATCTCAACCAAAACAGCTGCTTATTAAGTAGATAAATACAGTCATTTTGAGTCCAAAAACTCTTTCAGCTCTTGTTGACACCTGGTGATGGTTTCTGAGAGTGAAAGGCCACGATATACACATGCGGTAACAGACAAGTGTCCGAGACAGTGTGCTAAAATGCCTGCTCAGGAGCAAACAGAATAGAACAGAAGGAAACAGCTGATGCTCCTTTGTCTTTTGCTTGGTGTCCTCAATGCTTTCCAGATGTTTTCAAAAAAAGGTTCTGGAGTGGCTTGATTTTTCAAGGGAAATGAAAAGCAGGGGGAGGGTGATCTGTACTGGAGGGTGTTTGTTTAGAGAGAGGGTCTATGGCCCCTCCCCCACCCTTCATTGGTCTGTGAATTGGTCTCCAGCTGGTTTTCATTCTGGGGTGAAATCATTGCTTTGGAAGGCAGGCGGTGTTGTCTTGGTTTTTTCTGCCTTGTAGATACCACTATGCAATGCAGTGGTAAAACTGTAAATGTAGCTCCTGGAGTCTACAACATCCCATCAGGTCCGGACATACTCAGTTCAAGATGAAGAACCATACCTTGTATAGAAAGATCTGGGAGGAGGAATTCAGGGCCTTCCTCAAACCAAAGGAGGTGGTGCTTGTATTTCCCAGAACTCACAGTGGTATGCTTATTGGCTGTCCCCTTGAGCTTTTGTTTGAGAAGACCACCTGGAGAGTAAGGTGCCCCCCCCCACTTCATTTTAGTATCCATGCAGTGAAATTCACTATGCCGTGGAGGTCCTCAATGCCATCCCACAGGCTGTTTTTATAAGTTTACAAAAGTTCCATCCTGTGAGATGCTGAAGAGTATTTGCAGCTGAAGTTGATGATGAGAGTTTGTGACACCCTAGCTAAGAAAGGCACAACAAAGATGACAGTCATCCATGCAGGAAGCAACTTTACTGTGATGGGTTGCTGAAGATGAAACAAGGCCTTTCAGTGTCCATGTGGCTTCTTTCTCACCCTCTCCCACAGACTTCTTTCCCCTCTTCCTGCTCCACTAGCAGTCTGGCAGGACGTCAACCATTAGATCAGGTGACTTCATAGTGTGCCGATTAGATCAGCCCTAAAGCAGTCAGGAATCCCACCCCAGGCTCCCCAGAGATGTAACACAGCTGCTGGCCTTTTCCTTGCTGGGCTCCCCATGTCCCCATGGAGCCCAACTCAGATTCCCATCAGTCAGCTTTTCATTGCCCATAAGCAACGTTTGGAGGGGTGTTGTAAACCAGGAATGGCGTTATGCCTGGCAGACCCCTTTGGGACTCGGCAGCCAGCCCTATACACCGGCGCCATGTAACGGCTGCAAGGTGCTGTTGATGTCATACATTTTTTAGGTTAATAACAGTCACCCTGGTATGTGCACACATAAGCACACTTCCGCTAAGCCACAAGGCAGACATACCTGTTCTGTTACCCGAAAAGCTGCATAGGTCTGGGAAGTGAAGAGATCGCACATTCCCAGAGTATGTGTGGGTGTGTGCATGTGTTTATATATCCATTCACTCTAGCTGGTCCTCCACAACTCATTTTGCTTGAGTGGTAGGACAGTTACCTTCTTGTGATTTACAGCTTCATCTATGTTCAACTTCAGATGTTCACAGGGATATTTTTTAGTATTTTCAGGCTCTGTTTTGTGAGTGGTCTGTGATTGAGTGGGTGCCATACATAGTTCACAGGGTTTTGTTTGCGGGTAACGGGAAAGCAGCTGTGAGCACGGCACTGTGAAGAGTCAACTGTCTGATCAGAGAAGAACCACAGAGAGTTTGGGAAGAGATGCGGCAGCCTGTGGCAGGAAGGTAATGGGCTGCAGTGATAGCAGACAGTCCTTTAGACAAAAGCTCTTGTCCAACTCAGCCAGAAGACAAGCTTGAATAGTTTCCGTTCATGTTAAATTGATTTGTATTTTGAATTTTTCCTCAGTTCAATTATTAAATGCTGTTTTTATTACTCAGTCTGCCGGACAGTAAATGACATTCAGCATGAAACAATTGTGTGGTTCTGACCAGTTGAAAAAGAAGCAAAACAGAAAACAGGGTCTCACATATGTGAATTATTTCATGTCTTGTGAAGATTGGTTTCAGCTGTAATTAACCAGCTGTGTAGAAAGAGGTGGGAAAAAGCTGAGCCTGTGAAGACTACAGAATTAATGTTTTAAGGTTGCTCATGGGGCCTCTCTCCCCTGTTTGCTCTGTTACTACAGTGACCGGGACCTCGAGATGAACAAGCTCCGGCAGAGTCTGCGGAGAAAGAAGCCTACCTATGTGCCTGAGGCTAGCCGGCCACACCAGTGGCAAGCGGACGAGGAGGCCGTGCGCAAGGGCAAATGCAATTTCCCAGTGCGGGTAAGGACTGTAGCTTCCCTAGCCAGCAGGGAGATATGGTTAGCACTTGATCAGAATGACCTTTCCTTTGGAGCCACAGGTACCATTGGGTACCTTGCAGGTCTGTCTCTAAATGTTAAATCTGAAGAGAAAATCATGCACAGGCAGCTGTTATACAGCCATGTTTTGAGAATCCTTCTTAACACCTCAAGCTAACGGGTAACCTGGAACAAATAGAAGTTTGCGTAGATCATAGCCTCGATCTCCCATCATGATTGCTAATGCACAACTCGTCTTAGCTTCCTGCCCAATTGCAGGGGAGGTAGGGAGTACCACATCCTGGTTTGGCTTCTTTCCAGGCCCGTCTCCCTTAGTGCTTTCTGAGCCAACAAGGGCGACATCCCGTAGGGTAGAGAGGAAGTGATAAGGCGAACATAAGAATACTTAGTGCTGATGGAGTGGATCAGGGGAGGGCCACAGTTGATGTGGAGGCTAGTGTGGAGATGGTCATAATAGCAATACTGAGCAGAAGATGGCTGCTACGTCAAGGGCTTAGAAAAACCAGACACTTTGTAACAACACAGTGCAGAAAAGAGGATGGACAACATATATATATTTTTAAATATATATATTTTAAAATATGAAAAATGTTCTCTGTAGCCAAATTGGGAAGTCTTTCAGCACAAATGCATTGTAGGAACTGTCAAGCTCCTCCGGGGCTGCCCACTAATAACTGAATGGGGCATCTCATTGCTGTGATCACTAAGGTGCCCTGTGAAGAGCTGGAGACAGACCTAATGGAAATTGACCCAAGAAGCTTATTGCTATGCTTCAAAAAACTCACCAAATAGGAGTAGGAGAGCCACCATGTTAAAAGCATTGTGCCATAGCCATGGTCAATATATTGACATTTGGATGGAGTCCAAAACTCACGAGGGGAGGCCTTTATCCATGTTAGCAATGTGGATATGATAGTGGTGGTGCTTTTTAATGGGCCTCTTGAAAACAAAAAGAAAATCTGATTGCACAGCATTTCTCTGCTCTGTTTTGGTTATTATAAAAACTAGGACAATAGCGACTTTGTTTTTCAGAGCTGAGAGGAAAAGGGGACTAATTACATCTTTAGAGCCTGATACATTGCTTATCACCTTTACAAATTTTTAGTCTTTTAAAAGTATTACATTGTTGCTTATCTGAAACCTTTAACTTGGTCCCAGTTACTTGGCGGAGTGCTGGGGGCCTCCAAAAGGCTGAAAGGCATGACTGTGCTTTCTCATAAGAGTGGTTTTAACCAGGTCAGCTGGCACTGCTGATATTACAGTTCCTGCCAATTCAGTGTTTTGTGTTTACTAAGTTGAAGGTAGTTACAGCAAGTAGCAGGGTCTCATCCTCTATCATGCTCTGTTTTCTGTCTTTTTGCTTGTTTTTTCTTATTGTTTTCAAATTGTTTGCCTGAGCACAATGCCTGCCTGTTGATGTTCCCATGTGGGATCATCAGTGGTGTCAGTGTTGGGCATGGCAACTGCTGCATGTGTATGACCATGCCCTTCTTCTTTTCTCTGCACACTTCAGTATCTGGGCCTGGTGGAAGTGGAGGAGTCCCGAGGCATGCATGTGTGCGAAGAGGCTGTGAAGAAGCTCAAAGTGGTGAGTGTGTTACCGCTGCTACCCAAGGCCTGTGCTGATGGGCACATAGTTTTAGACCTGAAACACCAGTAACACAGCCTGTTATCCAAAAGGTGTGAATTGCAGTGCTTGTTCTAAATGAAAATTGGAGACCCCGTGTAGCCTCCCGGTTGAAACGTTAATCAATGAGTGTGGTGATGCAGTATACACTCCCTTTCCTGCTCCCGTATCTCCTTTGTTTTCTTCTTCTGTATTACTGCTGTTACAGATTTGCTTTCCTCTTCCGTGCTCCTTCAGTGTTTTTCACGTTTAGTTACTTTGTTCCTTTCTTTGTTTTTTTTACCCCCACCCAGTCTTCACAATCAGTCCTTAAATGATTGGAAACCTGTGTACGTACTTGCACCTTCCTTTCTCTATGCTCCATCTCCATACCAGATTATTCAGTTAATTTCCTCAAGACTGAGGATTACCATAACTGTTTGAATGTGATCTGCTAGCACATAGAGTTAAGCACTGTTACACTTGCACACATCCCCAATCTATGTGAACACCACTTTCCAGCAGCCTTTGCTCCTCGGCCTTAAGAATGGGCTTCTTTTGCCACAGACCATGTGCTTTGTTTACTACCACCAATCAGCAAGTGCACAAGAGGATGACCTAGGCCCATGGTATGCTTTTGCTTTGTTGTTGGTAAAGGCTTGTCTTCTCCCAGGCTCTCTACCCTCACCTCTGTTTGCAGGGCCAGTCCTCCGAGGTCTCCAGCTGAAAGCCCTGGAGGGGTTTATCATGTTTATTTTCCGTGTGACTTACTGGCTCTATTTTAGATGAATGTTGGAACTGTGTGAGGCTACTGTGCAGCAGACTGTGTGTAGGCTTGAGTTTCTAGTAGGGAGTGGAAACAGGAGCCCTCCGTTACTCATGCTTCCAGACAAGGCTTAGCAAACTTCTTTGGAAAGCCTGGATCTCCCTCTGGTTCTGTGTTGATGTGTGTGTGTCTTCTCCATCTTCCACCCTTTTTTTTCCAATGAATTCCTTCCCGTTTTTCTTGTTCCTCTGTCTCCATGCCATGTACAAATGGTGTTTCCTTTATTCCATGCTGGAGGAATGGAAAGAGCAGCTAATCCTCCCTCTCCAGTGTCAGGCATTCTGATCACTTACCATAAACTGTATGAAGGAGGTCCTTTGCTTTTCCTCTTCATCCTCTTCTTCCCCTTCTACTTTTTTCTATCTCTTTTGCTCTATATCCAGGATTATGCAAATTGTTCACTGCTTCACAGGCCCTTTAGGCTGTTTTCAGAGTGATTTCCTGTAGCTTTCTCCCTCTGCTTGACCCAGTCATGCAAGACTCTTTCTTTTTATTTGGATGATATTTTTAGCCTCACCCAGTTGTAAGCCCCCACAAACTGCATCCCGTGGCCCTCCGGCTGTGCACTTCTAGATTTACAGCACCGTGCTGCTCTCCTCTGCTTTCATGGCACGTGTTTAATACTTCTGTTTGAGACTTTGGAAGGCTGGTCTACGAGCCCTTTATGGTATCTGTTCCTCAATAATGGCACAAAAATTTTAATCAAAATGGGCAACTGTGACCATCACCCTTAGGAACTCAATTTTTTTGTCCTTTCTATGGCACAGAAGAGCCCTGATGTAGTGGTCAGTATGCCTGGACTTTTGTTCCTGCTGTCTTAGGTTGATCACTCCCTGGTCTGATAGGTACCCTGCTGGAAGCTTCTGAGTAAAATACTCATTTATACCATTGTCATACTAGACAGCAACATTATATTTTGGCATTTTTGTGTTTTAGAGCGGAAAGAAATCAGTCAAAGCTGTGCTCTGGGTGTCTGCAGATGGCCTAAGAGTTGTGGATGACAAAACAAAGGTGAGTTTGCACCTTGGGAATATCCCAATAACAGTTTTCCTTGTGCTTATGTGTTTATGTGCTGTATGCAGTTTGCTACATCAGAAAATTCATGTATTAAAAGGAAGCTTGTGCACTGGGGTGATTTTCAGCTTCAAAAAACAGCTACCATTGCAGTCCAAAAAATTGTGTTTATGGGCAGTTTTATGGAAATTTCTGTGTAGCACTTTACTGTGGTTAACCAGAGCAAATTATTAGAAATATTATACACACTTGCTCTAAAACCAATTCACATAGCCCAAGCTGTGAAATGAGTGTGTAATTGGTTGAACAGGTGGAGAGGAACTGAGGAATATGGTACAGGTGATCCTGGCTCCCTCTTAAAGCTACATTATGTGATCAGTCTCTTTGCTCACATCTCCAAATGTTTGATGCTCAAAGGCCCCACCTTGAAGTCTGTAGCAAATGATATCATGCTTAGGGTTTGGCTTAAAGGCACGGGAAGCCTTTGCCACAATAGAGTTGCTGCATCTCCCTGGAGCTGTATCAGCCAGCTGTGGAGGTTTCAGGGTTAGTATTGGGAGGAGTGATTTAGAAGGAAGGAGACAGGACAAGGGCAAGGGGCTTCCCGTCATGACAGCAATTACTAGACCCCCTTGTCACAGGAGAGGAGTGGAGAAGAAAAGCACAAAGCTGCCTTTTTGTTTCCTACATGGCTCCACATGGATGCCCCTGTCTACCCCCACCTCCTGCTTCCTCTGATCCTCCTCTTAATCAGCAGCTTTGGCACCACCCCCCATGTCGAACTGTCCTCTCTCCTCAAATTCAAAATAAAGGGGAGAATGACTATAGAAATGCCCTTTTCAGCCCCCTATATCTGACTCATTTTTCCTCACTTAGGACTGTTTGTCCATCAGCCATCCTTAAGTGACACACACTCAAACACAGTCACATTCTACCTGTTTGACAGGACGATCCTTTCGCCTCCAAAAATCTAGCTCCTTCTTTGGCTAATTGGCTTTCAATGAATGGGGCATTCTTCCCCTCTTCCTCCTTGTGAGGGGGAGCAAGGAAGGAAACAAGAGCAAGAGAGTGCCCCCTGCCCACCCAGTCTCACTGACCCCCCATCTCTCAACTCCCACTTGGTCCATTGTGGTCTAGGGCCCATGGTGTTGGCGCCATTGCCAGACAAGGAGCATGTCCCACCACAAGTCTACATGCTCGCTTAGTCACCAGCGATTCAATGACCCACAGTAGACCTGGAATGGGCAGCAGGGACAGGATACCAGACTGATGATTGCCACTGTTATCATGAATCAAAATTAGTGCCTTTGGTTATTTTTAAAAATCTCTTCACACACAATTAATTTAAATGAACTCTTCTGTTTGACTGTCGTTCTGTATTGGATGTCTTGTACTGTCAAACATTATCATATAGAGATAGCTGTGTGAAAATGGGCTTCATAAAGAACGTCATACAAGTCTGTAATAATTTAAATGTGTGAATATAGCTTAATTGTTATGTCATTTATTTGTAATATTGAATGCTAATAAGTTTTATTTTTCTTTAGCCAGTTTGCAGAGTACTTTTCTGTAGTATTATGTGGGAATTTGTGGTTCATCCTTGCACTTGGTTATAGGACCTCATTGTGGACCAGACCATAGAGAAGGTGTCCTTCTGTGCACCCGACCGGAACTATGACAAAGCCTTTTCCTACATTTGCCGTGATGGAACCACGAGGCGTTGGATTTGCCACTGCTTCATGGCGCTGAAAGACTCTGTGAGTGCACATCTAATAGGTCTGGATTAGGTTTCGGTTTTAATCTAATGTAACTGATCCTAGATCAGGCTCCTGATTGGTGCAGTCTAATGGAACCATTCAGAAAGGATTTACAGGCATGCTGTTGTAGTTGTGGATTAGAAATGAGTGAAAATAATATCCCTTAAAAACCTTCAGTTGGTTAAGTTTAATATACACGACACCATCTGAAAAATAGTGAATGGTGTTGATTTCCTCATACAGTATGAACACTGTTCTGTGTTTGTACAAATGTGCACTAAGATTGTGAGAGTTTTACTGCAGGCAGATTCCCATGAAAATGGAGCATTTAACCAGAGCTGTTGACAAGACTGGCAGTAACAGAGCAGACTTGTATCCACCAGGGGGAGCGCCTGAGTCATGCAGTGGGCTGCGCCTTCGCAGCATGCCTCGAGCGGAAGCAACGTCGGGAGAAGGAGTGCGGTGTCACGGCCTCCTTTGATGCGAGCCGCACCTCATTTGTGCGGGAGGGATCTTTCCGTGTTACATCAAACAGTCAGCCAGCCGACCGGGAAGACATCATGAAGCAGCTGCAAGACAAGAAGAAAGGTACCCGACCTTGTCCCTTCTTGGCTGAACACCACTCAACACCACTCCCATCTCATGGAAACACGCTTTCTGGCCAGACTCTTTCTTTGAATAAGCAAATTACGTGAATTCTTTGACTATGATTTATGAATTATGTTCATTGGAGGAGTTGCATTAGGATTAAAATTGATACAGAACTCCTGAGATATATTGAGTGCATATGCTCATTTAGTCTGTGTGAGTGTGGGTTTACTGGAGGCCTGGATGGAGGCACATGCCTACCATTTGTCATATGTTCTCTCCCACCTCTCTCCAGCAGACCCACCATGTGCCATACCCGCCATTCCACCTGGCACTGCCTCCCCTCCAGAGGGCGCGGCATCGCCGGTGGACCGGGCGGAGTCCAGCGGACCCCACGCCATCCCCCGCCGCCACGCCCCCATCGAACAGCTGGTGCGGCAGGGCTCCTTCCGTGGTTTCCCAGCTCTTAGCCAAAAGAACTCACCCTTCAAGCGGCAACTCTCACTGCGCCTCAACGACCTGCCCTCCACTCTACAACGCAAGACCGATTTCCAGGCCAAAAACCCAGGTATGCATCTGTTTGGCCTTTCAAGAGCTGCTCACCTGTCAGTTAGGACTGGGGTCAGCAAAGGCCCACCCTCCCACTCTTACCAGGAACATAATTCCCATAATTGTCATAATTATTTTCCTTGTTTTCAGTTGGGCCTCTGTTCTAAGAGTGCCCCGGGGCAACTGCTAACACCATCATAATTATAACAATTAGTGGAGCAAAAATCCTGCTAGAATATGCACTAATCGTGATAGTTACAGCAATTATCACTGGGATGTTCTACCAGATGCATAGCTGCTTTAACTGTTGTTAAAAAATGATAACTGCTGATATTTCCACAGAATGCAGCAGTTGGCACAGTTTGTGTGTTTGGATTTCAAAGCAGTGAATGCTTTTATATCCTTATATACTATATCCTTATATATTCGCAGACCTACAGGATGTTGCTTACAAGCCGTGTCTCCTTAGGACTGCAAGATAGTGACAAAGGTTTCAGACTGGCCCTCTCATCAGCACACACGCACGCATGCACGCACAAACACACGGACTTCAGTATCCAAGTCATTCTATCCTGAGTACCCTGGGGTTCTCTCCACACAAAGGGCATATTGATCCAGGCTCTGATCAGCTGGCCTGACAGAGCCCT
The DNA here is from genome assembly GCA_018136845.1 of Heterotis niloticus. Taxonomy (NCBI): domain Eukaryota; kingdom Metazoa; phylum Chordata; class Actinopteri; order Osteoglossiformes; family Osteoglossidae; genus Heterotis; species Heterotis niloticus. The sequence continues at coordinate 24,078,730 of CM030893.1, forward strand.
TCCCCCCCTTCCCCCCTCCCCTCTTGCACACTTCCCCAGCACTACGCCATCTCTGGAGACACCATGCAGCTGTTTACTGTGAGGCTATTTTTTGCAGAGAAACACTGGTCTCTCTGCCCTAGGCTCCCACTGTTTGACCGCTTAATGAACTATGGGACACCAACACCAGAATTATGAGCTGTGGGCTATTTCTGCAGCTGCACTGTTTGGTGTTTTGGGAAAGCCAGGATTTCTCAAGCTTTTTTCTGTGGACGATTTTATAGGATGCTTTCACAGGCATAGAAAGTGCTGATTAGTGTAACTCAGCAGCCACTGAAACAGAGGGACTTTTTACAGCACAGCTGAACGATTGTGCCATGTCTGTCAGCATAGACTCTCGTGGCATCTCTCCTCACAGTGCCTGAGATGGACCTGTCAGTGGCAACTGAGGCAGACAGCATCAATGCACTCTGCAGCCAGATCAACACCTCATTCACCAAGCCCTCCGATGACCTTTTTGCCACTGCCACCAATGGCATCCCAGCATGTACAGCAGCTCCCTCCATCCCCCCTCCTCCAGTACCCCTCCAGGGTAAGTATGACAGTATACTTATTTAGAAAGGATGCTTTGAAGGAAGACCAAATGTTGTTAGCACAGCATTTGACATTTTTTTTTTGTGTGCCCTCTGTGTTCCTTTGGCGCCCCCTACAGCTACCACCTCGTGGGTACAGACAGAGCAGGTGGTGCAGTCCCCACCCCCTGTTGCAAGTGGCCACAAGCGGACACCATCTGAGGCAGAGCGTTGGCTGGAGGAAGTAGCCAAGGCAGTGAAGGCCCAGCCCCAACAGCAGCCGCAAACATCCGCCCAGCAGGCCCAGCAGGCCCTGCCAGTGCCTACGCTGCCTACTGCACCCAGCTCGTTGCCCACCTCCATGCAGCCCTTCCCCATGGTGTTTGATGCTACTCCAGCCCCTGTGGGCATGTTTGGCCAGCCACCGCTGCAACCCACCTTCGTGCCCATGCAGGCATACATGCCTGCCCTAGCCAACAGTATGGCCTACCCCAGCAGCAGTGTCCCTGTGGTGGGAATCACACCCTCACAGATGGTAGCCAATGTCTTCTGCACAGCCACAAGCTCGGGGGTGGGTGCATCGGCAGGGAGCAGCGGCTCAGGAGTCAAGACGGGTCCTCTCACAGGCACCCATCACACCTTTCCTGTACCCTCCACCAGCTTCCCTGTGCAGCCCTTTGCTAATCCTGCGGCTACCAATGGCCTCCTGCCCAACCCTGTCCCTGCCACCACTGCCAACCAGAACGGCACCAGCAATGGCCCTGGATGGCATGCAGAGTCTGCCCAGCAGCCTGTCCTGAGTACCGACTCCCAGGAGGCTGAGCGCTTTGAAGCCCAGTGGGCAGCTCTGGAGTCGAAATCACAACCAAAAGCCTCCAACCCATTTTCCAACGATCTCCAAAAAACATTTGAAATCGAGCTTTAACTGTGCCCCAGTCACCCTCCCACCTGCATAAACTGTCATGCAGATCGACAGGGAACTGGACAACCTCTCTTCCATCACTGTTGCTTCCTGTTTCTGTGTCACCCTGGGAGACCCATTAGTTTGCCCTCCCCGGCCTCACTGACACTGACTGGACAGGCTGCCGTCAGACCAGAACACCAGTTAGGGAAAGAGCAGACATCTCTCTCCTGCAGAGCCCTGGCACTGGGGCTGAGGACCAGCCACAACCCCAGATTATGCCCTAAAACCACCTGTGGAAAAGTAGCAGAAGACTACAGAAGGGTCGATGAAAGCAGCTGGGCTAAGAGCAGTGGAAAGTGCACAAGGCTCTGGTTGACTAGCAAATGACTTAATCTTAAGCAGGGGCATTAAAAAGATGAATTTCTAACCATATGACAGATGAAAAGAGGAAGTTTCTGGTGGCCAAAATTATGTTTAAGTTATTAATTTGTTTGTTTTTATCAGTTATCTTTCAAATATTTTAATCACCAAAATATTGTAACTTATTTTTTTCCCTTTGTGAATATTATTGTATTTATGTTTCTCAAGGTGGAAGGAAGTGATACATGCCAGCTGTTAGCAGATCTGAGTGGACTATTGACTCACCAAATGAAAGACTGCGTAATTAGATCGTCACTGACCAAGCTGTGGGTGTGTGTCTCGCGCAAGAGTGTAAATAGCTTCTTCTCTCCCCTATTTATTGCCCTTTGTGCGACAGTCAGTTGCTATTCAACCTGAAAACATCACTTGTGTACCACAGTGGACAGCCCCCACCTTCCCCTCTGACCTTCCCTAGAAGAAACTGCACAACCATGTTGAAATAGACATGCTGGAATGATCAGGGATATTCAGAAAAACTCATTTGCAGCACCAGAATAAAATGAAGTGGCACCCATTTAGATGGTGCCTGGCAAAAAAGAGCTGAATGAGCTGTTTGGCAGGTATGAAAAGAAGGTACTGAGAGTTGAGCTTGGAGGAGAAGTTGTAGGACATAGTTTGGACTTGCTGGGTACAGGTAAGGATGGCTCAATTGTTGAGGAGTGGTTGGAAGAGCATGTATCTGAATGACAAATGTTCTTATTCTGAGAATCATACAACTCTAAGGAGTTGATTTCTTGATCATTTGGCCAAAGGTCAGGATTCCAGTTCTGACCTCTTCATATTGGCCATCCTTTGAAGAGGAGGAGGAAGAAGAGGTGACCTCCTAAAGTACAGGGGAAGGAGGAGAACATATAGGAGCAGAGGTGTACAGAGGAAGACTGTATGCAACAACAGGGTATGTATGTGTGTGTGTGTGAGTGAGTGAGGCAGGGAGGAAGCTGAAGGGGCAGGAGAAGAATGTATCTGAGAAACAGATTGACACCTGCTGAAGCCAGTTTTGTTGGCAGTGTTTGGATTTCCTTTCACTTTATTTAGTGAATTTAGTACAGATGGCTTTGCTGGGTGCAAGGTGGGCTGAGTTCAGAAAGGGACACCTGCACGCTCTCCAAGGGGTTAGCTTTTAAGATGTCTCCTGGATGTATGTGGTCAATTTGGGGGAACCGTTTGTTCTCATCAGAATGGCCAGTTCCTGTGATCCTATAAGCACGTGGACAGCATGGGTATAACATTTATGACAAAGTTTGAACTTGCATTTCAGATTAAGAAAACTGCCTGTTAAAGAGTGGGATGTCTCAGAGTAAAGTCACTCACAGGCTTGACTTTTTCACCCCGGCTTCCACAGAGTGTATAAATCCTATTTAGTTATATGTGCAGCTTTAGCAGGGTGAGAACCAAGGTTTCGTCACACTTTTACAGGGTGGGTTGAGCATGTGGTTGAGGAGTGAGTTACATGGTACATGGTCAGGTATGCTTATTTTTGAGCTGCCTCCTGCAGCCTTTCCTCTGAAAACAAAGGATAAATTGTGAGGAGATAAAGTACAAACCACCCCGGTACTGAAGCCCCTGAGCAGTGTTCAGTTCCCCACAGAAACAAGCGCTTTAGAAGGACTCTCCCCAGCTTGAAGGTGTACATTCCCTTGCGTTTAACCTCATTTGACTGCAGTCACCAGTCGCTGCTGTGACAGCGGCCAATTGGACACCAAGCCACAAAAATTCATGGCTCACGATTTCTGCTCATTTTTTAAATGCCCCCTTTGTGAATTTCACAGTCCAAGTTCAGTTTACTTTTTACCACAGACCCCCAAATGCCCCACTAAAATATAAATGTAGGTTGGTTACATTTATGGGAAAACAAAAAAACTAAATTACCTCATAAACTTGATTGTAAACTGTAGTGTAGTGATAACAAACCAGTGAAGCTTATTTTTAATCTTTATTTACATAATTTTGTATCTAAACCTACATATTTGTATTGTAATTACATTGTACAAAGATAAATAAATAATATAATATTAAACTTTCCGTGTTGATTGTTGTCTTTTGCGCACGTATACGTGCTGTCTGTGTATAAATCGGTCTTTGTCTTCCCCTAACAATCGTTGGTCAGATCTGGTTTGTTATAATTTAGGCACTTTGTGTGACCTGAAGGACTTCTCTGTGGTCATGTAGGAACTGTGGAACCTGCAGAGCTTTGAGATGCAGACCAGTGTCTTAGATAACTTCATGGCTCTCAGACGCCTCCATCATCCTGTGCTGTCCGGTAGGGAGATGATTCTCTGTCCTCGTGTCTGTGAGCACCTGTGTGGTTCTACATTGCGGAGGTGGACTAGCGTCGCTCCCTCTGCTTCCAGAACAGGTTCAGACCACCATCACGCTGCACTGCACGAGTGGTTTCCGTTAATGCTTGGATTAGGGGAGGGATGGATGACTTCAGCATCAGTTCTCTGTATGTTAGTTACTATTTGAGAATTTCTGTACTCATTTTCCCGCTTCCTGCTCCTAATTCCTTGCTGACCTTTTCTCCTGCTGTGAGTTTTGGCTGCTGCCCTGATCCTTCACTAATCTCCAGTTTATTGGTTCCTGCTACCACAACAGTTGTGTGTTTACAGTAACCAGACTGTACAGCACGGCGGCTTTTAAACCAGCGACTTTCTCAACATGTCTGGAACCTCGTCTCTGCTGCTGTGTGAAGTTGTCTTGGGAACTAACTTTCCCATCTGGGACAGAGCTGTCAGGGTCAGATGTTTGTCCACACGAGGCAGTTGCTGTCAGAAACTGTGCAGGGGTAGAGTTCCCCAGAAACCGTGGCCCTTTTCACTCCAAATCTCATTGTGTTTTACCAGTAAAGCGCATTGCATTGTCTTCCTGCTGCAGGGCTGTGAGAAGCCTGGGGGTGAAAACCGGAAAATCTGAAGTTAAAAGAAAGGGGGGGACAGTTAAAGCATGAACCTGGCCTATAGCAGGCAGACGTTGGGTTTCCATGGATACAACGGTGAATGGGTAATTTATATACATTAGAAAAGAGCCACAGTAAGCAGAGCTGCTAAGAGGAAGGAGTAAAGCTGAACAATAAGTGACTGAGTCCACTGCATGCCAGACATCTTAGACCAAAAAAGGCCAAACTTCCTGTAACCACTGTTCCAGGAAGAAAAACTCATAAATATTACACTGCATAGACAGACACATGCACTCTTCTCTCTCTCTCTCTCTCTCTTTCTCACACTCACACACACAGATAGATGTTTACCTGTCTGTCTGTCCCTCCCCAACTGAGTGTATCAACTGACACAACAAGGTGGCGGCTCTATTCAGTAGGCACTGTGCAAACACCCATGGGTCCGAGTGACCAATAAACACTATGACCATAACCCAGAGATGGTTGTCAGTATAAGATCCATGACCAAGCATCCTGAAATAATGCTGCACGATGAGGAAGACAACACCTGCCTATTGGTAGATGCAAAAGTTTGCACACCCCTCAACCAATTGCATTTTGTTGACATTCAAAGTAAAACCATTTAAACACAGCCTTTGCAGTGGAGAAAAAACCTCAACGTGACACAGTTTTGCTAATTCTAATGCACAGTCGCTATTTGCCTGCTGAATTTAACAGACTGAAAACACAGAAAATGCTGAATGTGCTGTGTGCAAAAGTTTGGGCACCCAACACATTCAGCATTCAGCATCAATCAGAACTTGGTAAACCCCCCCACCCCCTTTGGCAGGAATCACAGCCTGCAAACATTTCTTGTATTCAACTAAAAGGGTTTTCTGTTCTTGCTGGGAATTTTCTCCCATTCTTCATGCTCAAGAAACCTTCACGTTCAGAAATATTACTTAGGTCGTCGTCCATTTACGACATATATGAGATTTACTTGGCAATTTTCAATGATATTCAGGTCTGGGGACTATGAAGGCCATTCAGAACTCCAACCTTTTTTCTTGCAGTAGTTCATGGTTGATTTTGAGGTGTGTTGTGAGTCATTGTCTTGTTGGAATATCCAGCTTCTTAACAGCTTCAGCTTCTTCACTGATTCTGGGACAGTGGATTCCTGGGTTTTTTGACTCTGTGCAGAATCCATTCTTCCTGCTACCTACCCAATATTTCCTGTGCTGCTGGCTGCCGCACAGCCCACAAAGCATGAGATCCAGCCCTGTGCTTAACAGCTGGCAAGAAGTTTGTTTCTTGTAACGTTTCTCCTTTTTTCAAACACGCCTTTGGTGTTTGCACCCAAGCAGTTCAGTTTTAACTTTATCAGACCACAGGACTTGGTTTCAATAGGCATCTGGCTTTTTTTAAATGTTGTGTTGGTTCCTTCAGGTGAGGTTTCCTTCTAATGACTCTTCCATGCAGATCACAACTGTACAAGCACCACTGCTCCTGTCTCAGCTAAACCTGCAGCTCTACCAACTCCTTTGCAGCCATGTGGAGGTTTTGCTTTGACGTCCTGTTTGGTGCAGTTCTAGCAGGGACTTTTCGTGGTCTTCCAGCTCCTATCTTGAATTCAGCAGTTCCCCTTAACATCCATTACTTAATATTACAGACAGTAGAGACTGCAAGCAGGAAGCATCTTTTTATAGCCTCCCCCTGCTTTGCATCAGTCAATTATCTTTATTTTTTCATCTTCAGAAAGCTGCTTAAAGGAGCTCATAACAGCTAAGCACAAGCACAGCATCCTGTGTTTGAATAATAATAATAAGTTATTATTATTATTATTATTATTATTAATAATAAAGCTCCCTTAACCATGCAGAAATTACATTTTCAGCACTGTTGTTTTATTATATTATTGTCCCCAAAAGAATAGAAACAGCATGTACAACAACTGGTTAATATGCAAGGCCTATTTTAGCAGCAGGATCTCCTGCAGTGCAGTGTGTACATTTGGTGCTTGTCAATTTATACTCTACTTTGATATTACAAATGTTATTTTAATGGATTTTGGCTCGAGATCGCAGAACCCTGCAGAGCATAAATACCTTAGTTAACGGTGGAGGTGGTGTGTGTGTGTGTGTGTGTGCAGGAGGGCACCTGTGCAGACTGGGGTGTTTGCTGCATCTCTGCAACAACTGTGTGTCCATGTTTGATTAATGGCTTCAGCTTAGCCGGCAGAAACCGAAGGCGACCGAGCCTCTCGCTCTGCAGCCTCATTTTCGTCTGCTGGTCTCTTTCTGTTTTTGTCATTACTGCTTTTTTTAGCCCACTGGAGAGACGCACTGCTCTTTAAATGCCACTGCGATATGACATCTTCCAGAGACGCTCCTTTATCTGCTGGCCTGGCGCTGATGATGTCAGTTGCTGTTCATTAACTCAGTTAACTGGACGTCTTCATCCATCTTCCTCAGCTGCGCTCAAGCACACTTTGCACACTGCACTTGAGGGGCTTTTAAATTTCACATTTACTTCGTGGAGGTAAATATCAAATGTTTCACATAATTAATAATTATTTTAGCCTATATGCGATTTAAAGAACAGTACTGTCCATCCTTGACTTTCTGAACTATATGGGGGGAGGTGACTGGATATGGTGAAAATCTGGAAAATTGAAAGTTAATTTAACTTATTATTTTCTACTAAAGCACTATGTACTGCACTTTCATATTCTGTAATAAGCATGTAATGTACGTAATAAAATTAAAGTTAGAACTGTAATCGAAATGTACATTCATACTGTACGTGCAGTGCAGTTATTTTTACTCAAATGCAGTAAATAAGCGGCACTGCTGCTGATGCAGCTCATTCAGAAGAAGGCAACCATCGGCGGCCTTATTACGTTATGCATGTATGTATTAATCAAAAAATTGCCCTTATCCTTAATATACCTTACATTAAACAGGTTTTTTGCAACATTTATTATTCTTATTTTTGTGACTTGCCATCACAAAAAAGCAGTTGGGGATGATAGATAGATAGATAGATAGATAGATAGATAGAGGATGGATGGATGGATGGATGGAATATTTTTACAACTAAGTAAAACTGAGGCCTAACTCTTAATACCTCGATTAGAGCTACTTCCTACAGTGCTGTTTTGGGGAAGTGCTCTTTTATATTAATCTTTTGACTAATCTACCATGTTTTTTAAAATTACAGGAAACATTTTCAAAATTAACTGTAATTTTACATTTGTTATCAATAAAATCCATTTTTTATCAATGTCTGTTTATTGTTAATAAAAGATATAACTAAGGTGTTTTGTATTGTTGCACAGTTGTCAAGCTCCACTTACTGTATTTATGCGGTGCACAATATTTATCACCTTCAGTAATACAAATCACTACATTTGTTACTCAGGAACACCTAGCGGTCCAATTGCTGAGTAGCAAACAGAGCTAAAGCAACAGCATGCATGAGCCAGCACTGAGATTTCAGTCACTTGGCAAAATCGGGTGAGGTAAACAGCATGAATACGGTGAACCAGATGCACCTTCTGCAGTGTTTGTGCGTGCGTGCGAGGGATCGAGACGGCCCTTTTGGCTACGATGAAACCCCAGATGGGCTGCCGTACATGGAACGGCGCTGATGGAGGAAGGCTCTGTGTAAGTGGCTGCACTGAAGTTGGCGAAATGTTGTGCTTCGTCACTACGGTAACCCAGCTTCCTGCCTTGGGGTGTGTATTTTTCTCTACTGAATTGCTGGGAATTAGGGGAGGTCCTGTTCTTCCCACCGCCAGGTTTGCTACCTCCCTCCTCCGCACACCATAGAAGCAGTGGGCAGGCAGCAAAATATGGACGTCGACCAGCACTGACAACGAGAGGGGACAGAAAGTTTGAAAGAGAGCAGAAAAGTCCCTCCCCATCAGACAAATGTGCAACAATGCAGTAAGTGTTCCTCAGCTGGGAGGCGGGAGATGCTTGCTGGGAAATCTCGCCTCCGCAACGGCTCGGTGAGGAACACGGGACCTTCGCTCTGTGGCCCTGAGTTCCCCTCCCCCACCCATTCAAATGCAATGTCAGTGGAAGCACGGCGAAGCGTGTGGGACAACAGGAACAAAGGCGGTGATCGCACGTTCCAGCTATGAGGAGGCAGGACCAGGTTTTGGTTTTTCCCGACATAATCAGATCTTTTACTTCCTTAAGTCATTCTGAAGTCATCCTTCCTGGTAGCCCTCAGCACCTCCCCACCCCCTCACTGCCACCGCAACAGCGGTGATTGTTCTTTTCTTAGTTATGGAGTGCTGCCAAGTTAGCGATTTACTTCTGTTTTCTCCATCTCCCTGCAGTCCCAGTGCCCTAGCAGTGCCCTCGTGGTCTTGCTTTGCCTCATCCTGTGCCAACACCCAGGAGCCGCTGGCAGCCGCCACCATTCAGCAGGAACCTCCACTCACATCATGTCTTACTGAACAGAGGGGCCATAGGCCCAGGTCCACAGCGAATTCAACAATAGATGCAGTGTGTGAGAAGAGCAAAGGCTGTGAGATGATCTCCAGCATCAAGTGAGATGCACAGAGCAACAGATACCACCAAGTAGCTGAAGAGCCCATGGAGGTGCAGACTCACATGAAGATGTTACTGCACTGAATTACACACTGACCGGTGGGGACAGGAAACGACTGACAGGCTCACATGGAGACCCTTACAACCACGCTGTGTGCATCCAAACCTGTAACTTTCTGATATACACACATACTATGCTCAAAAGTATGCGTGCAAAGTAAGCTCCGTAAGCACATGGTTTGCCCAGGTTGGTGTGGAAAAAGCTGAGTGGCCTGCACAGAGCCCTGACTTCAACCCCAATGAACACCTTTGGGATGAACTGGAATGCTAAGAGCCAAGCCTTTTCGCTCAACCTCACTGATGCTCTTGTGGCTGAATGGGCACAAATTCCCAAAATCTGGCGGAAAGCCTTCCCAGAAGATAGAGGCTGTAATAGCAGCAAAGGAGGGAACAACTCCATATGAATGCTCATGGGTTTGTAATGGGATGTTCAACACACACAAAAGGATGCTCAAATTTGCATACTTTTGGCTATACATCGTATGTACATACATGGTCTGGCCAAAAAAAGTGACACAATATTTCATAGGACCGCCTTTAGCTTTGGTTACAGCATGCATTTGCCATGGAATCATTTCGATAAGCTTATGCAATGTCACAACATTTATTTCCGTCCAGAGTTGCATTCATTTTTTACCGAGATCTTGTATTGATGGGAGAGTTGGACCGCTGCGTAAAGTCTTCTCCAGCACATCCCAAAGATTCTCAATGGGGTTAAGGTCTGGACTCTGTGGTGGCCAATCCATGTGTGAAAATGTCTCTCTCATGCTCCCTGAAGCACTTACAATTTGAGCCCGATAAATCCTGGCATTGTCATCTTGGAACATGCCCATGTTATGAGGGAAGAAGAAATCCATTGATGGAAAAACCAGGTCATTCAGTGTATTCAGGTAGTCAACTCACTTCACTTTTTGGGGACATAACATTGCTGAACCTAGACCTGAGCAACTCCACATCATAACACTAAGTTAAATCCAGGTGGTGACTTTTTTTTGGGCGGGCAGTGTACATACATGCAGTGGATCCCCTGAGACTGAGGTTTGTTCCTCTCCCCAAAAAAAAAAAAAAAAAAAACACCAAGGAATCAGGAAAAAAAATGTCAAAAAACAATGAAATGACCAAACCCCTTTATAAATGACGGAAGCCATCATCAGCAATAAAGTGGCATGAAATCTGCTCAGCAAACTCCACTGGGCAGTCCAGCTGATGGCTGAAGGTGAACTGAGATTCCATCCGGGGTGTCACTTCATAGCCTGACACCCAATGATGCGGCGACAGAGTCTGGACCACCGTGACCCTGACCAGGTTAATGATAATGGATGGATGGATGGAAGACTGTAAAAAGCACGCCTGCAATGAGCCCTTTTTACCACAAGAGGGAGACAATTCTGAACTCGTCTGTCTCCATGCTAGCAGCCAACGTCAATAAGCGCAGCTGGAGCGCAGCCACGCGTATTCGCCACATTCGAATGATCAGCTTCTGACACAACAAGACGGACTTTTATTGTTGCTGAATGACAGCAGCATTACCATTCATGCTCATCTTAGTGCTTTTTGACCAGTTTGACTATATTTTATGAACGTTTCTCAAATCTGCTACAACTTTTTTACAGGTCCATAATAATTACTTGACATAGAGTGCCGAGCAAGCATATTATTTATCCCCAATGTACCAGAGCGTTCAGCTTCTGCAGGTTCACCTACTTCGGCTAAAACGCGAGGATGACTTTCTTTCGTATTTCTTGTTTCTGAGCTTCTCCTCTGGAAAAGTAAGTGGATCCATACTTCTGGTATTTGGGCCTTTAAGCGTTTCACGGGTAACTCCCCATCCGGAGGCCTTCGACATCTTGGAGTTCCTGCTAACGGCACTGTGGCTGCGAAGGCACCAAAAAGACACTCAGAGCAACGCCATTACGGCCATTTGCTCACATAGGAACCTCCCCAGTCCCATGCTTGCAGGAGGACCAGGCTCATGGTTTCCCGGCTGCATTTTGGGTTGTCGCTGAGGAGATCTTGCCTCATGCACTCGCTGACCAGGAGGGCTTCCAGGCTGTGAACGTTAACGACCGTGCAGTCACTGAGAATAAAAAGCACGAATAGAGTCTGCGGGCTCAGCTGGGACGGCATCCGCCACTCACAGTACTTGGTTGGAGCAGCCCGGGAGGGGGGTGTTACGAGGCCCCAACACGGCACCGGGGAAGGACAAGTCAAGGAGCGCCTTAGCAAAGGGCAGCACAGTCGAGCAGCGACCTAATGCGCGGGGTGAGGCAGTAAGTGGGTCTGTGTCTCCCCCTCGTGGTAAAAGCAGGTAGCAACGCTCAAAGTCTCATTTTTAAACGCTGCAATAATGAAGTGACCACAGTGTATTGCTATGAGGCTCTGTTTAGAGCCCCGGTTTCATGGAACCTGTCGACTTTATTGCTTTTCTCTGCAAAGCTCGTCATTCAGCTTAATTAATTGCCTTTGCGTGCCGGGATAAACGGAGCGGAACACAGACGACGCAGGTGTACAGCACCGGAGAAAGGCGGACCGACCAGGGTAAGCCGAGCAACACCTGTACGGGGCAAACTGGACAGAGGGGTGAAAGCGGAGCAGCTTGCAAGTGTCCTGCAACCCTGTGAACTGCTGAAGAGGAGCTGGGATGACACAGAGCTTTGTTTGCAGATCAAACTTAATTTAACTGTATGTCTTGTGGGACAAAACATTTCCAGAAACTGAACCCACACTTTTTCACTGGTACCGCAGCATTTAAAATCAGAGTGAGAGCACAGTGGCTTTCATACATGCAGAACTGCCCTTCTTTCACTGCACACACACATTCTGGAGGGAAGCAAAGCTGGCTGGGGCCACATCACTGTGAGCCATGTTCTTTACTAAAGACTTCCTGAACACAATCTAGCAGGGCTGCAGAGAGGAAGGCGCCTCTGGCCAACACTGGCAGGAGGTGGTAGCTTTGAACTTGCACAGCACAACAGTTTTCTGCTGCTGCCATTATTATTTTATGCTCTTTAATAATGCAGCAACACCCCCTTTTCCATCTCCACAGAGAAATGGCGCAACACCAGAAGCTGAAAGTTCGTCTGGCCATGTGCTGAAGCGTGAAGCAGTTTTCTTACTAAACAGTTCAGATACATTTACCTTATTATAGCCTGTTGAGAAAATTAAAAACCACAATATTTTATGTAACCTTTCCACTAGGACAAAAAGGCACGAAGAGTTGCAGAATGTACGTGTTGTAGCCTCGGCCGAGTGCTACAGCACCAGAACCACATACTGCTTGGCACGCTCGTGTCGTGGATCCCTGTGTAGATTTTACAAGACAATTAGCCTTTGAAGTTGTACAAGTGAAAATAAATGGTCATTAAAAACAATAAGGCTGGGCATTTTGTCACAGTTAAATTTGTGATTCCCAACCGCTGGTAGGTACAGGGCACAAAGAAGATGAGATTTTGGGAGGGACTTGGCAGTGAACAGTCTGCAAAACTCACCTCCACCTGCAGAGTGAAGAGACTGGAGAGCAGCTTCAGAGGAGCAGGTGAAGCAGCCAGATCAGTGACCCCAAAGCCTGCTGACTCCCCTGAGATACCTTCAGCATGACCCTGTAGAAGAGGCTTGTAAAACCACTCAAGTAATCACTCAAAAAGCAGCAGCAAGCTGCACAGTAGGTAAAAGCAGGTTACTAACCTGAAGGTTCTTACTGCAGCTCCCAGGAAGAACCCAGCTCTAGTTGAGAAAATAGTTAACCTGAGCTATAAAAATCATAGTTACATTGCTTTGAAGGCCATAGAAAAGAAAAGGCAGCCTCTGCATTTGTACATTGTTCTTCCCACCTTTAGAGCCCTAGGACTTCTCTGTTACTGGCAGCCATCTTGACCTCGAGTCAAAAGCCTGCTGGAGTCTGACCTTCAGGTGAGGCAGCCCTGAGCGGCATCGGCCGTTTAGAGACTGCGGGAGGGTGCTGTGCTCCGAGGGCTGCTGTCAGCACTCGGCCGCAGGAACATCCATCTCAGTTTGGCCTTTGAGGGCCGTGCTCTCACCTCTGCTTCTACCCAGCCCCATACTCGCGTTACCGTAAGAGAACATTGATGTTGATGGGCGACGGGAATGGAAGGGATCGGAAATTACAGGGGAGCTCAGCTAATGGCTTTCTGATGCAAGAGAGGCTTAAAGAAACACAAAAGCATGATTATTGTCAGAGTCCAGATTACTGTCAACTGCCCTTCTCCAGCAATGAGATTTAATCAGAAGCACATTTGGGATGACCTTTATTCAGGGTAAAAATTATTCTGCAGGACATAAAGAGCAGAGTGGAAAGGCTGAGGAACAGTGCTTCAATATTCTTTATTAAGTACCTGATTAGAAACGATTGTCTAGTGCAGGAAATCTACATGGCATAACTGCAGCACTGCTTTAGCACTAGTTAGAAGTTACACACAAGGTCAGCGGTTAGATATCCACTTAAAAGTTTATAAGCTCACAGAAACATCCCTTTTCAATGCTCTAAGAATACAGTTTTTCAAAACCACTCGAGTCCCAAATTATTTATTGTTACCGTCACTCTTATAATTTAGTATCCAATTAAATCTGTATGAAAAATTATTGTAAGTTGTTACCGCAATGAATTTCACTGAGTGCTCGGGTGTGACAGCGTTTCCAAGGTCTACATTGTGCCTTGTGATTCGGTGTCAAGCACTTTGCATTATGAATCTTTTTATTAATCTGCCCAATTAAGCGACTAATTAAAAGAACTGTCTACACTTTATTTTCACTCTGAATAAAATGTTAGTTTTCCATTATTTCTGACAGTCCCAAATTACCAAAATGAAAAAATGCATCATGGAGGTAGAAGAGTTTTTCATGTTCCATTAATAATCTGCATAGAACTTTAATTTTTTGAAATAAATGAGAGCTGTACAAAATTAAAAACATTTAATTATACTTACTATGCACTTCAGAGAATGTATAATGATTTAAGAGTAACAGCGCTTAAATCAGTATAACACTAAATAAAGTGGTATGTCCAGTCAGGAGGATTGCCATCTACACCCTGATATGACACACGGTCTCCCAAATCTCTACTAATAATCTGATGCACTCTGGAAATAACTTGTACATCCTGATCCTCAAATACAGGAAACAAGAAATGTTGCCAGGAATGCCCTTCCCACCATCAGTTTGTGTCAGAACAAGGCTGTCCTAAATCATCTGTAAAGGTTCTCACTCCGGTTCCTGCAGGAACCTGCAGTGGCATGTGAACCAGTAGCTATGACAGGAGTACGAGGATGAGAGCCTGCAGCGGCGCAGCCTTTGTGCTGGTCACATGGACGCTACTTATAAAGAGCAGACAGGAGTACGGTTCCTCTCTGCAGTAATATGGTACATGGTGGACTATGAGGACACACCCATTGGCTCAGAACACTCAGCCTGCCCTTCTCACCTTGTGCCCTTTGTTCCTTGCTGGAAACCCTTGTTTCCTGTTGGCTCTGCCCTATGCGCAGAACATACAGCCCTGCTGGATGGTTCTGGACCCTTTTCAATTGTGTTTACATTCTGAGTGGGAGCTGGGGTCTAGCAGGGAGACTGCAGTTTTTGTCACAGGGTGGGAGATGCAAAGATGAGATGTGTGTGGACCCCACAGGCTACAGCGTGCCCTGACAGGTGGCACAGGCGTCACAAACTCGCACTGGGTGGTCCCAGCCACGGGTGGGCACAGCGCGGCTCTGAGTGGAGCAGTGGCTGCACACACCCTGACCACATGCCCGGCAGTGGTGCTTTGACATGTTAGGTGTGAAGGGCTTGCTGCAGTGATAGCACTGCAGGATCTCATGGTCAGGCACCCAGTAGTCCGGTCTGGCCACACCCTTCACGAACCCTGCAGAACCAATCACAGAGATCTTGCATTCAGGATTTCTAAAGTACAAATATACAACTAATATCCAAGTATTACAGCTACATATCTCAACATGTTTAAGTAATATTTACAATAAATGTATTTGTGGAACTACATTTGTGATACTTCCACATACTGTGCAACTAGAGAAACATTGGTTCCTGGGAGCAAAGTGTTTAAATAAAAAAAAAAGCTCTGACCCCCTTGCAGCAGCATGAACATGCAGAAAATGTATAATTGTTGCTCAGGGAACTAACAGCAGGTGCTCAGCAGCACTTGTAGGCAAGAAGCGAAAACACATTAATTCTGCAAGTATTTCCATTTGGGAACAGAAGCCTTTGTAATCAGTGTAGCCTACTGTTCCGAGGATCCTGAAAGAGGTGGGTGTGGGGAGATAAGCAGCTTTGTTCGCTCTCGTCTCTCACCCAGTGGGTAGTCCACAGCCGTTGTCACCATCTCCAGGGTGGACTGGGCCACCTCAGTCACCCTCCGGGCCATCAGGCCACGTGGCTCCACCTGTGTCACTGTGAGCGGAAAAACCATGAAGAAGCCTATCAAAAAGTGGCACCAGCTAAGCCTACACTAGGACATGTCCCACAGCAGGTCCCTGAGGCTGAAGCTGGAAAGCAGAGGGTCATGACTTCTTCCAGCAACTCTGCTTTTTAACTGCCTCTCCATAGTACACACAGTCCAGGCTCACAGCCTTGGACATCATAAATATGTAACTGTAACCTCATTCCTACAGACACGGCTAAGTAAGTGGAGCTTTCCCAGTAGGTGGTCCCCCTACACATTAATAGAGGTTCAAATAGCTGACAGCTTGTTTTAATAGCAGAAATGATGTGTGTTGCGTCTAACTGACCTGCGTTGGTATTACCCTGGCTGGCAGTGGCTGCACCGCCCTGCCGGTGGCAGGCATCACAGACCCGCACGGGGGTGCTGCCCCAGCCTCTCTCAGGCACTGGCATGCTGCGGGTGGAGCAAGCCTGGCAGAAGCCTTCGCCGCAGGAGCGACAATGGTGCTTCCTCTCGGTTTCCTCGAAGGGCTTCTTGCAGGCATGACACACCTAGGGCAGAGGTCAGAGGGTGAGTGTAAAACACTCAAATACAGAAGCTGGCCCCACAGACAGGCATACACACACACTGCTGGGAATGGGAAAGGACTGTGTACATTTAGCCATAAATACAAACATTCATACCAAACAAATGTTCCAAAGCATTAAAACTGGGTTCCAAATGCAGAGAACATTTGGGAAGCTGAGAGGCAGTCAAACTCACAATGATGTCAGCATTGGGTCTCCAGTAGGGCGGTGCCACCTGGTCAGTGAGCCAGGCTGTAACGGCCTTGGTGGGGCGAGCGCTATACTCTGACACAGACTGGATGACAAAGTTCATGCTGTCCAGAACCCGCTGGGCTGCGTTCTGATGGTCAGTGAGGAAGACTGCTGACTGCAGACAGAGGACAGAACATCAGACTCCTTTCAAACTTTTAAAGGCCATTTACCTAAATCTGAACTAGGCTTTGCAGCTTAGTGCAGCAAGTTAAAATAAACCAACCAGCTTTTATGAAGCACAGAACATGAAAATTATACAACAAATTCTGCAAAAACAGAAAGCTATATCAAGTAAACACAGAAAGATTCGTTTGCACTACAGAAGCCTCTTGTTTCATGAGAAGGGTGTCTGGCTTTCAATGCAAACAGTTCTGTCATAATTCTGTAGTCAGTAGATGCACGTCTTAACCCTACAAGCAAAATAACCCCAGACTACCAACAATTTGAATCAAAACCAAATTTATTTATTAAAATAAATAAATAAATAAATAAATAAATAAATAAATAAAAACCCAGCCCCACCAGTAAATGACAGATTCAAGTGGGAGTTGACAGGCTCCACTCACCCCAGGCCACACATGCTTGACCTCGGGCCGCACCACATTGCTCTCTGGGTCCTGGTTGCCCAGCCAGTACTGGCGGCTGCGGTAAATGACCCCACAGCTGGCGCACTCCAAAACATACCTGAGAGAGGGACCCAAGCACAGAAGCTCCATATTAACCTCAGCTCATACTGCATTACTAAATCATTAGCTCATTTTCAAGACAGACAAAAACATCTTGTTCCTTGAGGTATTCCAGGTTGTTTTAATTTACCTCTACAATTATTAATTTTAATTAATAGTTATATTGTCTTGGGATTTGTTACCAAGTGTGAACTGAACTGCTCTGACCTGGAAGACAGATGACACGACTGCAAAGAGTGTCAAGAGAGTGGTGGACCAAGAAGAAGGTGAAAGATACAAAACGTGTAGAAGGTTGGGTGTGAAGTCTGTCAAGGGTGGAGGAGCTACAGGTATGTGTACACTACCGCTGGCCAAAACAGGGAGCAGCTAATTCGTAAATGAATGATTTCTTGAATTATGTAAGAAAGATAGAAGTGACCTTTGAGAAAAAGAGGAAGAAGTTTTGTGGCTTCTGACATCACATACCCTGACCATGCGTACTTGGCCAGGCCAATCCAGGGGCTGTCTGTGGACGCTGCGGTCTTGGGGATAACGATCACCTCCTTACCTGCTTCATAGCACCGCTGAAGGGGGAAAAAAAACATAATTGGATGTCTGTGATGAAAATGATAGGGATTCCAAAAATGCAGGTTCTTGTTAAGAAGAGTGCCTTGTTTTCTGTCCCCAAACACATAAGGGTAGGGAACCAATTCATCTGGAATTTTCACTGTACTACTCAAAGGTTTCTTAGCAGCAGGTTGGGACAGAGTAAGGATTAAGAACTCACAATCACTACATTGGTCATACCTTGCAGATGAGCACCTTGTTGTTGTACTGGTGGGCGTACTGGCAAAGGCCATCTGCCATGTGGGGGACACCATCCTTCTGGTGGTTCATCCCATTCTTACAGCGTGTGCTAAAGGTTGTCATTCAAGGAAAAATGTGTAAAACAGTCAACTACTTCCCTCACAGACACTGGGAAAAACAATCATGCTGCTAAATATAACATTTCATATCTGTTCATTAAAATTATAAAGACAGTTACCTACTTTGAGAGTTTTTAATTATTGATGATGACTAGTATCATTTAGCCTCTGGAATCAAAATTTAAGGTCTCCAACACTTCTGAATTAGAATATATAAATGAATATTCATTTACAGCATACACAAAATAAATGGTATGCTCTAAAGGTTGAGCAATACAATAAAACCATGTTTTCAGCCTTTTTACTAAAAACTTACATTACATTTTCAAGAAGGCATATGTGACAACATTGATGATGATTTTTTTATTTTTTTTATTTTTAACTTTCAAAGAAACCTTTTCAGTTTTATGGAAACCAATAAAATGTGACTGACTCCTGACAATGGCAAGTACCAACAGATCACTTTAGAGAAAAGAAGACACTGCAGTTGCACTGCCTCCTGTTTACCTGCAGCTGAGGCACACAGAGGAGCATGTGAAGTATTCATCGGGGAAGAAGGAGTAGATGCTAACTTTGTCATCACTGATTTCACCACAGAATCTTTCACTCAAGGCCTAGGTGGGGACAGGGGCAAAGGGAATCACAAAAACAATACAAAAGGCACTAAGGATTATTACAGTGGCCTGAGAACTTACATTCATACTCCACAATATTTTTTACTAAACATATGTTGCCCATAAAAATTCTTCAGTGGTGACTCATCATGAGAAAAACAATACTGTGGCTTTTACTTTCAGTATTACAACACTGCCAGATTCCTTATTTACTGTACAAGCACGGAAAAACTGTTTCTTCTTAAAATAATTATTAATTTGAGAATCAGAGTGTAAATTACTGCAAGCTTAAAATTGTGTACCTGTTGAAAAAAGGAAATGAAAGAACTAAAAACAGGACCTTTGGGGTTAGCACCCCAAAGACCAGTTTTTAGTTCTTTCATTTTCTTGCATATTAGCAGTTAAGACACAACACTAAATCTAATAGTACAGCAATATATTCATGTCATAACGCCTATAAAAAGACTTACTGTACATCAGAAAATGTACAATTTAAGAACTTGGGCAAAATATAATTCCTGGGATAATCATACCACAAGTTTGGAGCCATGAAGTTGTTCAGATCATTTGGTGTGTAGAAAGCCTGTTTTAGGAAACGCTCAAATGTGTTCGATTAGTAACGTTGCTGTTACCAGACTACGAAGCTCTATAGGTTTAACTGTGACTGTAGATATGCAGACAGTCTAATTTACTGGACTGTACAGTGTAGATCTACTAGATTAATTAAAGCCAGTAAAACCAACTATTTGTTAATTTAACATGTAGATATATTAATTCATGTACAGATTAATGTAAACAAATATGGTGTTTATATTCTGAACTCTAAACTATGAGCAGTAACAACATCTACAGCATATCTACAGCATATATACCTCTTACACCTGGCACAAATGTTTGTATTTCCTCAAGCTTTAAAACTTTTTCAGAATGGTGCCACTGGTGTGAATGAGACAGAGAGAGAGAGAGAGAACCAGCAGTGGGCCCTGTTCACACCAACTATCAGACAGACTGAACCCAGCAGAGGGCGATGCGCACCTGTAAAGCGCTGTAGACGATGGCAGGCTGGCGTGCAGAGCGAGAGGCTGTGTTCCTCACTTGCTGCCGGATGGCCTCAAGTAGCTGTGAGTAGTCAGTGGGTGGAGTGATGGTTACCGTGCCCACGTACTGCACTGAGCTGAAGGCATCCGTGCACAGGCCCAAGTCATGGAAGCGCTTCTGTAGCAGGATTTCTGCTTCCCCGGGGACATTGTTGTCTGTAGTGGTACACAGGAGTAAGGAGCTACACACTCCACTACTTCCTTGTTTATTTTTATCATTATCAATACCCCAAATGATATATGGCCTATGCAACTGAATATTTTTACTGCAGCAAACCAAGTCATGTACCTTGCTCATGGGTAGAAAAGTAAGCTCCTTCTGGGACCTGAACCAGCAACAAGTTTATATCCTTATATATAAAGGTAACGGTTTGTATAGTGGTTACAGACATGTGCTTGCAACCAGTAGGCTGATGGTCCATGCTTCACTGGGACCATACAAATCCTGAGCAATACATTTACCTCTCAGTTAGTCCAATAAAATACAGAGCCATACCAAATGGGATAAATACCAACTTGTTTTAGATGAAAGTGTCAGCTAGGCAACATTCTGAATTAATTGTATAATTAAAATGTCCTTTTAAAGCACTGGCTCTCCACTAACCTATTCTATTAAATGTACTTCTGGCTACATGACAAAATAAAACACCAGGAGGAGCAGAAGATATTGAGACCATGTCCATCTGCACCACTTCATTATCGTGTCCTCATCATGCTGGAGAATATCCAACCTCCCGGCAGCCTCACAACCATATCTAAAATTTGGCCACTTCCTTACATCATCTATTGTTAAGAGGCCCTGAAAATCAGAAACTGGTTTAAAAACCTGGAAGACACACTTTCTAGGGTAATACTGAAGCTGTTTTTACTAAGTGTTCTGAAAGACAGTAGGCTGCATACCTTGACCCAGCAGCCGAGTGCGGGATGTCTCCTGAAAGATGATGACCGCAGGCCCCAGGCTGGAGAGGGGCACCTCCAGGCCACAGCGAGTAGAGAGAGCACGCAGCTCAGGGGTAAAGTGGCGCAGGTAGGCACCTGAGGCACTGCCTAGGAACTGGAACATGTCGTTGTGGAGTCGCTCGGCCCGGGTGCAGTACACCACCACATCTGACACAGCCAGCACCTTCAGCAGCAGCCGCATACGCTGATTCTGGTTAGTGGCAGCCCCCAATAGCCCCTCTGTGTCCAGCACCATCAGTCCCAGGACTGGGTTGAAGGCTGCCCACACTCCAACAGTGCAGGATGTCTGCTGGTTTGAGGTGCGAAACACCTCCTGACCGCCAAACAGAACATGATTTAGTGTGTGAGACTTGCCATCGCCAGTGTTACCAAAGATGGACAGCACCTTCACGCCTGGGACATTGACACATCCCAGCTTCTCAAGGAACTCCTTCTCATCATGGACCTGTGGAAAGCCCAAGAGCCACGTGAACCCCACATGTTGACACACTTTACAGTACTACACCGACTTAAAATATTTCCAGGATTGGACTGTTTTGCATTACACGCTTTTCTGAGAAGTACTTAGTATTTATTTTTTCAATAAATACAGTTAGCTGACCAATTCAAATGGCAAAGCTTCACTTAATTTGCTGACAGACAGGAATCATGAACAGTAAATTCTGCCTTAAGGGTTTCAAAAACCATAACCATCCCTGACCATAGTTCTAATTACGCTTTCTTGTTCACAAGTTGCAACGAGCAGTCTACCAGTCCCGTCTTTGTGAACCGCTCAAGCTTTTCTGGCTGCTTCCCACCCCAAGAAGCTGTCATTCATTGGCTTATTCATTTAACAGATGCTTTCCAAAGCAGCGCACAACTCTGAGCAAACCAAAGTGCACCTCACCAACAAAGACATGACTGTCAAAGTGTAGACACTCTGTCCAGGACCACTGTTTCTGTTGCCGTGCATCATACAAGTAAGTACATGTAGACTTTATCTAAGGGGCAATGTGACGTTTGCAGCGTTAACTATTAAAGTGATGGACTGTATTTTAAATCATTGTAAAAGTCTCTTAACACTCTGTGTGGCATTCAACTAACAAATTTTTAACCTAACAAACCAACTCTCGGCCCCAGCTACATTTGTAAATTCTTACTACAATTGTTCCCAGCACGTATTTGGAACAAGACCACGAATCAATAAACCTTATTCTTGTAACTAACCAGACAGCTACAACATGGCTGCCATTGGTTGTTACAAAGTTTTGTTAACCCGCTGGAGGAGTGGAGGCCGTGTGAGGTGTCCGCTTGTACACAGAGCTGTCGGGCAACTGTTCCGGGCGCAAGGAGGGTAAACGAGTGAAACCTTTGCCTATTAATAACCACTTTGACAGAAAATTAAGTAAACACGCACTTTTTATTGACCCTGGTGCTGTTCATCCCTCTCTCACATACACAAAACCTCCAAGCGACAGTGCCACCCTGTTGATCTCTGGTTACGGGACGAGCCATTGCGCGGTTGACACCATTTTGTCCCTGTGTGTGTAACGTTTTAATAAATTACCTGGAGGTTCTCCTGCTCATCCACCAGTAGAAAACTCAGTCCGCTCTCTTCCTCCTTCATCTCCCCCTGCTTCAGGGCGGCCGC
Source organism: Heterotis niloticus (assembly GCA_018136845.1). Classification (NCBI taxonomy): domain Eukaryota; kingdom Metazoa; phylum Chordata; class Actinopteri; order Osteoglossiformes; family Osteoglossidae; genus Heterotis; species Heterotis niloticus. Next base: position 24,101,218 of record CM030893.1, read on the forward strand.
TTTCGGCTCAGAAAGCGACACTTCGTCCATCTCCTTTAGCAGCAGGTCCGACATGTTTCGCCTCTCACCATAGCAGTCCGTGAGGCCGCCGCCTTGCGCTCTCTCGGTGCGACCGCTGCTGCCCTTCGTGCTGGAAACGGCTACGGCCGCCGATAACAATAGCGACAACACGCGAGCTCGGTGTCCATGTTTACCTCCCACAAAGCACCGCGGCACTCACAGTTCCGGGTTTCCGCTCGCGGCGCGCGTACTTGTGCCGCTCCCAACTCATAAGGCGGCAGCGCCACCCAGCGTCCAAATCAGGAGGTGAAACTTGGACGCCGCCAAAGTGTTGACATCCTTTCCGCAGAGCTCATCCACGTCCATTTCTTCTTATTGTAATTTTTATCCTACTTTTTGCCTTTGTTTTTTTATTCACTACATTTCATTAATAACCGACATTATTCTTTATTTCCATGAAAAGAAAATGAATATCTTCCCCTTTTCTGTGTAATAATCCGAAACTATCAAGTTGATAATATTTTGAAAAATTATTCATTATTGGAAATGTTCATTAAATATTTGTTGGCAGTGCTCCAGAAATAGAACTCGCCAAAGAGCTGCAGTTAGCGGAGTGTCTTTCATTAAGCTCCATCCTTTAACTTAACACCGCTTGTCCCGGAGCCACTGGGTCCAGGTTGGGAGGGGGTCCACCCGGTCCATCGCACACAGCCACACATCGGGGGCGATGTAGACTCACCAACTGGCCGGAAACACCTGTCTTTGGGGAAAACTCATGCAAACTGCATTCACACGCAACTGGATTCGACCCCAAGCACGAACAGCCACGACTCACCAGCGCCACCGTACCACCCGCATCAATAAATATATATGTATATATTATTGTGTGTCATATTCAAAATAAAATAATACATTAAAAATGTCTGGATCAGCTTTCCAGTGTCTAGTTGATCTGGAGATAAAATTTTAATTGTGCAATGACACCCAGTTTACACGTCATATATGCTTATGTATATACTTGTGTATTTAAGGATACAGAATAACGTCGTTAAATCTTATCATGCATTCATTCTATAGACATATTATTCATATATTATGTATTAATTATCTGTTTATTCAGTGGAAATCCATTAATTACATTATATAATCATTTATACACACAGCCTTCTATGTCAGCATTTTAACAGACGTAATCACTTTAATTTTTAGAATGAATTTATTTCAAACTGTCCACCTCCATCTGGTCAGTTAACTATGGGGCCATTTAATTACTGACTTTTCTTATCTGCTTAGCAGATACCCTTATGAAGGATGACTTCTAACTTCCAAACTTACACCTTAACTACTTTTATATCTGGGTGAAGCCAATTACAGATTTTTTCTTTTATACCAGCATGATTTGGGGCTGACAAATTATCATGCCTTTCTGTATTTAATCAGAGTTGATGCTATGAGACTATGTGATGTGATAAAGAGAAATGTGATTGACCACATAAGTACATAAAAACTAAATGATTAAGTGTTAAATATCTGTCGAGTCTATTTTCCCCATTTATCTTATCTCCATAGATTATATACTAGTGAATTTTAAGTGAAATCCTTTGAGTTCATTCATGAATTGCCTGCTGCTATTGACCAAAAAGCCTTGATGTGTTCATTCGATTTTCACTTTAGTAGTGAAGTCACTCTTCATATGTAGATGTTTTAGCATGGTTTGGGCACTTTAGGACTGCAGCAGGGATGAGCTTTGATGGATCCTGATCTTGAGCTGAGCGGAATGCATTTGAAGGCGGGATATGGGACCCCTGGACGTGCTGTTCTTGACCAAGCAGTGAGCAGCTCTGCAGTGTATATGATGCTCCCCCAACATGTGCCTTTATAGTCAGACGTGTGCTTCTGTGTGATCTAATACTGCTAGTTTTAGTGCAGGAGCTGCTGTCAGTTTTTCCGCTTCTGCTGCGTTGTGCTGCAGAATGGAGTGATTCACTCTTCTACACTGAGCATGATACAGTGTCTGTCATAGTTGTAATTATCATTTTTGTAGAACAGACTGCTTTTGTGACACAAAATAAAATGGAGAACTGCCATACAGATACATTCAAATGCTGTTTTTCATGCAGCAAAAAGAAACCTTTATAAAACTGAGAGATTACTTCTTATTAAGGTGATTATATTTTTCCTGTTGCATAGCGTAATAATATAATTCCTACAGTTAATAGTGTATGTGTTTTAGTCATTACCTGAGATCAATTGCTGGTTTTCCAAACTCTTACAATTGTTGAAGAAAATAAATCAAATTAAAACATAAAACAAGGTAATAAAACCGCATCCGAAAGCCAGCACAATCTGCACTGATTCCTATTGTTCAGAAAAGTTGCAGACAACCTCCTTTACATGTTTCAGAGACTTTTACAATGATTTAAAATACAGTCCATTACTTTAATAGTAAACGCTGCGAACGTCACATCGCCCCTTAAAACGATTTCTTCATGTGAAGTGAATAAAAATGCTTATGTTCCTTCTTCACATAAATTGGCATCTACAGACTAGCAGTCCAGTGGCCCAACCTTGACATTACAGTAGATGGTCCGGCTTATCCAGCTCCAAGGCGGCACCGCTATACTGTCAGCCACGAGTGACTCTGGGATTTGTAGTCCATTTGTACCGTGCTTGCTTTACACCTAACCCACTAACTAACTACATTTCCCAAGTCGCCCACTAAAACGGTCCTTTTCCTATTGGCTACCTGCTGTAGCCGCAGCCCCAGAGAATGAATGAAATTGAAAATTGCTGCTATATTACATGTACAATACCGGGATCTGCAGTGTTACATTGTATCATACTATATCAAAATGGCCACAGTGGTTCAAAACCCCCTGAAATCGTAAGTAACCACATTTCTTTGTATCTTTTTCTCGGCAAATATTGCCCAACTAGTGCATGTTGCCAGTTTTTAAAATATTTGTTTTAAAGGAACACTTGACAATTGTAAAGCATCGTTAAAAAGTGTCAAAGGTAGAGCTGCCAGTGTAACTATGGTGATTTAAATAATGATGGGACGAGGGAGGGAAGTAGCAGTGCGAGATGTTTTTTTTTCCATGCACAAGCCGAAATGTGCGCGAGATGTGACAGTTTGGTGGATGCGCGTTCGCGCAGCTATTCGTGCGTATTGGACGTATGGAGGAATGTACAAGTGCGATTCGGGTGACCCGGCGTTTTGTGTTTATGTAGACATTTCAGATTACCGTGCACTTGCCCGCTCGTGCGTTTGCTGCAGGATTTCGGTCCGAGTTGCAGAAAAAAATAGTCTTACCTGTGCATGTCGCAAGACTATAAACGGACTGAGAGCAGGCAGTGAATTGTAACTGGAAACATTCCGGCAGCCAGCCGTTATTTTCCACCATGCATTGTGCCGCGGAAGCAGGCGGCAACATCGCTCTTTCACGTTTTTTGTGTGCACTGGAAAGTCGTCTTGCTGTGCTTCTGTGCGCGCGCGGTCGCATTTAGTTAACTGGTGATCATAAGAAGAGCCTGAACAATTGTTTGCCTGTCGGGATGGAAATAAGGTTGGAGTGTGTGTGTGTGTGTGTGTGTGTGTGTGTGTGTGCGCGCGTCCTTGCCTCGGTCGCGCGCCGCGGGGCTGCAGACGGACGGCCGTGTGACAGCGGCGAACATTCCGTCAAGTTGTCGTAGGAATTCCAGCTCTTTGTGTGCGGCGACACAATAAAGAATAGCAGAGCACGAGCGCGGAGTGTGTGCCGGGAGACGGCTTCGTGTCTGTCACTCCACACACACACACCTGAGAGCGGGGACACTTGAGTCGCCTGGCGTGTTCGCAAACTCGCCCCTTTTCGGCGCTCTGCCACGAAGGAACGTGCGCAGCGGGAAATAAAGGCGGTAAACCGTGTGGAAATGTGGCACACGAAACGTGCACCTGTAACAAAGAAGGGCCGCGTGGGACCCCTGGTCCTCGAACCCTTGGCCGCATAGAGATGCGATCCAACTCACCCGGCCATATTTCCCCACGCCCGCCTTTCTGAAAACTAACCCGTGTGTGTGTGTGTGTGTGAGATGATTACGTGGAGGGGGGTTAGACTTCAACTTAAGGAATTTTGCAAGGGTGTGAATCTGCACCCGGTGTTCCTCTTTCATTTACCTTGTTCGCCAAAACGTAGAGACAGAACTGCTTACGAAAATCCACACATTTCTTCGTAATAAGATAAACTTCTGCAGACTAATTGCTTCCCCCCCCCCAAACTGTTGCTTTATCAAAGATCAACAAATAAAAAATGAAGGTGAAAAGCGCTTTAAGCGCTCGGCTGTTCCTTTCACGCGATTCAGACAGTTCAGTCAGGTGTTGTACCGGGACCCCACCTGGGGCAGAGCTCTGTCAACTTTAGTGCTTTATATAAAAATTATTAGTATCAACAAATGTGACACTTCTGTTTGCGTCTGTGGGGGGCATCCTGTGAAGGAAGGATCTCCTCTTCTTGCGGATGCTCGGTGTGTCGTCCTCCGACAAACCGACAGCCCCCCGTGATCCTGCCTTGCAGGACCTAAAATGATCCCTTTCTGAACGGGGAAACACCGATGAAACTTCCGTGCATGAAGATGAAACAAAAGCAGAGGTCCGTGGTGGTGGGACTGGGGGTACCTATGAGGGCCGCGACCACGTGACCGGCTGTCAGACGCTCAGCCCTCGCAGGGCAGTCGCTGGAAACATCTCTGGTGGACCTCACCTCAACAGTCTAAAATGACGATCGCTGTTGCTACACAGAGCTCGCACCATGGCCACAACTTTTACCACAACAGGTAGCGTTGTGGTGCCGGGCTGCTGTGGTAATGTTAGCGCTGCAAGCCACGCGAGAGAAGGTGTAAAACCCCAAAACAGACAAACCCCAAAAACAGGCCTCTTCCATGGAACATTTCTTAGCCTTTCCCCCAGGATTAGCATTCCTTTAATGCCCCCCACCCCCATAGCCCTCTTGATTCTTTCTACTGCCCCTTCCCCTCCTCCCCTCTGTCCTGTTGTCTCTCCTGCTCATTCAAAATGGTCAAAAATGCACTCTCTCTCTGTCTCCTTCCCTCTCTTGCTCTCTCTCTGTTACCTATACCCCTCCTCATCTTCAGCCGCTCCCTTTCTTCTGTCTCTCTCTCTCTCCCTCGCTTGCACACGCACACACACACACACACACACACACACACACACACACACACACACACTTTTCTCTGTTCTGATTTTTTTTCTCTCTTGCTCCCACTGGTTCGCGCCCTGCACCCCCCCCCACACTTTATTTCACTCTGTCTTCCCCTTCTGTCTGTCTCTGACTTTCCCTCGTCTCTCAGTGTCTCCCCCATCCGAGGTGGCATGCCGTATGCCGACTGATCTGTTGGTTACCCTGTCTTGCCTGGCTGATGTGAAACAGGGAGCTGTGTTTTATTCCATGCTCAAGCGCTGCTCCTGCAGGCCCGGTGCAGCACACCGGAGCTCAAGCCTTTCCCTTCTAGATCGTTCTCTCCTTTTAATAAAAACTTTTTTTGTTTCTGTTCTTCTCCCTTCATCCTCGTCCAGCACTCGGGAGAGTGCTTCTCTAAAGCAGCCGGGCGATGCTGCGGCGAAGGCCCTTGCCGCCTCTTCGCGCAGAGTGGATGTTTTTTTGTCCTCGCGAAGAGACGAGAGACACAGATAGGTATTTTTAGCTCTATGACCTATTTCTCCAAAGCTGCCCAACTTTGTGTCAGTCACTCGATTGCACTGAGTGATCATGTTTTGGATCCATTTTGCACTCTTTGCTGTGACCGCAGCATGGTTCCGGAGAGGGCAATACTGCTGACCGGACAGCGAGTGTGAAGACACCCCCCCCCCCCCCCAAAATAATGGTCATGTCCAATTATGAACCTTAGAGTCTAGCGGCCTTTTGACCTCAAGCTGTTTTTTCTGATGTTTCTGCTGTGGATTAGGAGAGCTGAGGAGTGCAGAAGAAGGGGGTGGGGGGCATTTGCAAGAAGTAAAGCAGACAAAAAGGTCAGGTGAAAAGGTGGGTGAAACACAGCCACAATAAGGGCTGATGGATGAAGAGGGACGAAGTAGTGGGAATAGAGGGGTATGAATGCTGCACGAAGCCTCACTGGATGGATGATACTGCGGATTAGGACTCTAGACTAACATTCCAGGATTTGTTTTATGTGCACTGGCTCGTAGTCACACAGCTTCAGAGACAGAGTGAGCGAGAGCGAGAGAGAGAAGGGGAGAAAAACCAACAGAGAATCAAGAGCGAAAATGAGAGGAATGGTAGAGGAAGTCACAAAGTGCCAACAGAAATTCAAAAATAGAAAAAAGGAAAGGCAAAGAAGGTTTGAGATGGAAGTAGAATGTCGCTGTGAAAACACTTAAAAGCACATCTGCCTGTCTTTTAATTTGTAACATTTTTTTGCAGGCAAATTGTGACTTCATTGTATTCTTGCTCACTGTACAGCATGTGAGAAATATGCAGAAGGAGTGAAAAGGCCATTTTAAGTTTTCCAATGATGAGACGCCACCACCAGAACACACTGCAGCACTGGCTGTACCTGGGTAGCGTTTCACAGGAGAGTGTGTGCCACTGCATCCAGTGTCTGTCAGTAGAAAAGATATGGTCTGCTGCGTTATGCAGAAAATGTGACATGGATAAAATCTGTCCTTTGCGGGGAGAGCTTATTTAGGAGTGTGTGTGTTGGTTTACAAACCTCTTTAGATTCAAGTGTGTGCAAGTGTGTCTGTGGTATCAAATGCAGACACACTGGATTTAGGAATGTTCATGATTGTGTCTGGATTCATTAATGTTTAATGTGTGTGTGCATTTGTGTGCGTGTGTTTTATGTCTCTGATGTTGTATGTGCATATGTGTGGGAGTCTGCTTCTTCTGTGCCTATGTATCTTGAATGCTTATTTGTGTGTGTGTGTGTGTTTGTGTGTGTGTGCGCACGCGCGTGCACTTGCATCGTACATTTAGAGGGCTGCCGCAGCGAATGGCAGTCCTGTGTGGAATACAGGTCCTCCAGCAGAGATTTATGGCCCCTCCACTGTTCCAATTACTTGGACGGATCCTCTCACAAGATTCCAGAACATTATTAAGGAGCAGGAGGAAGAAATATTCATTTTACGCCGTGAGCCTTGACAGCCTCGTCTGCCATTTTCTCGCTCAAATCTCCGGAATCTGCGCAGAGAGTGTTCGGGAAGTTGAAGGGCCTCGCAACGGCCTCTCCTCTTTTGTGCCGCGCCACTTCCAATCTGTTCATCGCTGCACGTTATTTCACATTAGACTGAAAAGACCTGCCTGTCAGCTTGCAGGCGCACCTTCCAGACAGGGCCGCCCTTAACGCTGCCGCTGAAACTGTGCAAACGCTGCAGTTCAATCCAGTCACCGTGGCAGTACTATGTTGGCATGGGAACGTCCGCTGGATTCCACACAAGAACCATGCCCAGGAATCTCTCTCAGTGGTAGGAGGCCTGAACCTTCAGGCTGACAGCTCAGGAACGTCATGCAAATATAAATATTATTACCAGGCGGGTTTAGCTGTGGTTCTCCATGACATGGGAGGGAATGTGCAATTTGTACATTGGGGGCGCAATCCTGAGGGTTATAATTCAGCCCTCCAGCTGGGGGTTTATAAACAGAGACAATCTGGCAACTGCGGGGATGGGACACAGACGTTGTTGTCCGTCTCCATGGCATCTAAACCTAGCAAAGTTTCTGCTCTGTGTTCATATTGGTGTGGGAAACAATAAACAACCGTTCGAGCACCACTACAGTCAAAGGTTCAGGTGTTTCTCCTGTTCTGAGGGCATCTGGACTTCCACAGCAATACACACAGTGTGTGATTGATTTGGGTTTGGGGGCAACAGTTGTACCATGTTGCTGTGCTGTTGATAAAAGAAGGATATTGTTGTCATGACTATACCTACGCTACGGGTGCTGTGTGTGTATTTGGGCGTCTGTGTTAGGGGGGCTCTGCTGGGAGGCGGCCCACGTTCAGGCCAGCGTGCCGCCGGCTGCAGTTGGCTCTGCTCCAGATTAGTCCTCCACGGCATGGCAGCTATCTTTAGAGCGCAGGGTGAGAGCATAGGCACATCTGTAGGGGCAGGGGAAAAGGGAAAGGAAGAGAAATCATTTTACTGCGTGTAGGGATAGGGAGAGAAGGGAGGGGTATATATGGGTATGGGTGTGAGTGGGGGGTGATATTGCATAGTCTAATCTGCAGACGTGGGGGATGGGTGTGCAGATTGCGTATCCAAAAAGCAGAGCTCACAAAAGCCACGGTCCTGGCTGGTGGCATCTGCGGTGGCACGGTCAGAAGGTGCTTTTTTTTTGGCTTTTAAAGGGCACCGGATGCATCGCCTTTGCCACCTCCTGCTCCTGTGCAGCCTGCGCACCTGGCTGTCCTGACTGCATCCATCTGTACACCCAACTTAGCATGCCGCTCGAGTGTAAGCACAGTAAAGCTGAGGGACCTGGACTTGTCACTGCCAGGGCATCTGAGGTTCACATCTTATACCTCTAATATCAAGTTGGCAAAATATTTGGAATTCGAAACAGGCTAATCCAAACTATGCAAATATTCAGCGAACCTTTCACTGTCCAAAAAACTACACAATCATTTGAAGGAACAGCACATTATCGGAGATGTTGCCAGCATGTGCCAGGTGAAAGAACGGAATTCGTATTTTTACAGAAGTGTTTGTGGTTGTTTCAGTAAGGGGGTTTGAAATGCTGCCCCATAGAATTAAGCCTCGTTTTTATTTATTGCTAATGATCAATTTCTGTCTGCTAATTACATTTATACGCCTTAGCCAGGCCGTGTTTTGGCTGCCTCTTCCCCTCTTAGCCTCAGCGGCCTGCAGGGGGAGCTCACCAGTTCCGTTATAGCAAACGGTGCCCGTTAATTGTGGCTAATTGGAGGAAGGAGATGAAGTTGCAGGCGCTGCGGTTTATAAACTTGCGGCTGACTGCGGCCGTTTCAGCCGACTGCTCCGGAGCCCCTTCCCCTCGAACCTCTGGCCTCCTTCGTGCCTTAGAATCTAGGTTATGTGGGGGGTTGTGGGTTATGGTGTGGGCTGTGTTACCTTGGAGGACTCAGTCTCTCATCGTCGGCGAGTTCACTGCGCCGCCAGCTATGTGTTCTTATCTGTGCTGCGCTTTGTTTTCTGGGCTGAACGCTCCTCTTGGTGCGTCTGGTGCTGAGACTGTGCTGCTGCTGGGTCGGGGGAGGAAGGTTTCTGCTGCTCCAGGCTCATTTGTTCACCCGTTCATTGGCTCACTTGTTTGTTCCATTGTTTTATATTATCTCACAATTTTTTGTTCTCTGCCCAGAATTTACAGAAATGTGCACCTGTGTGTGTGTGTGTGTGTGTGTGTGTGAGAGAGAGAGAGACAGAGAGAGAGAGAGAGAACAAAAAGAGAGAGAGAGAGAGAGTGGACTATGAGTGTCTGAGAGACATAAATTTGGTGGCCGCTTTTTGTGCTGGCACATTCGAAATGACACTCCCTTCTGCGCTTGATTTTCCTTCTCTGCTTTGTGTGTGTGTGTGTGTGTGTGTGTGTGTGTGTGTGTGAGAAAGAGAGAGAGCTGAGCCACACATCCATTCCAGATTGTCTTCTGCTCCCTTTGCTGCGTCCTGATCGGGATTTGAATCCACATTCAGCAACTGTTGCTGAAAAGCATCCACACCAGTAGTGCCAACATTTACAAGGACGCAGTTACTGAGACAGCCATTCACACCCTGTCCTTAGACCCACAGAGTCATTCCCCCAAAAGTGGACTGGACAAGTGGACATCAACAATGCAAGACACCTTTAACATGGCCAAACAATCCGTTTCCTCCAGCTCGGCCTGGCAGTATCCAGCCAGATCCCTTGCATCTTCTAACCCAAAAACACTCTTTTTTTTAAGCTTTCAAGGGCGAAGAGCTGCACCGCGGCGTAATGAGATTGCAGGAGAAGCGACCAAATTGAAAGCAGCCATTTTCTACAGCTGTCAACTTATTATTGAGAGGCTGACTTATTTCGATAGCTCTGATCGCAGTGCCTTGCAAGAGGAGTGGGGGAGGGTGGAAAGGGGGATGAGGGAGGGATTTGGGGGGGGGTGGCTGTGGGGAGGGGGGAGGGTGAGACCTCTGGGGCTTGCTGCTTTGCATTTTGAGTATTTTTTTCTTCTTTCACCCCACCACCTCCTCTTCTTCCAGATACCAGGACTTGTGTGCCTTTTATACTCAAGCCTATTTTCACATCACACACTTAATACTTCAGAAGCTGTGTGTTTGAATATATCTGAAAATGGGAAGTGTTTATGTTTCTGCATGAAAATGTACGATTATTGACATATTGAAGGCTTTTATGGTAATAAATTATAATAACCACTATTAGTAAACCATGAAATTCCATAACACACTATAACTGATGACTTTATATTTATGTAAGACAGTCAAACCAAACCTTTCCAGCCAACCTGTAATGTTCTGCAGTACTGCATGAAGGCTGAACAAGCGTTATGCATTAAGCATCACCGGTGCAGTCAGTCTTTCACTGCCCCTCATACCTCCCTGCAACGTGTCTTGGCTATGGCATCTTTACCCTCTGGTCACCAAAAAGTGGAGCTGGACTGAAACAGTTTTTCACACAAGCAGGCAGCGGTTGTTCAGTGGTCATCCCATGGTCAAACAGGATCAGACCCCCTGCTCCTGACCAACCTGGTCCCAGTGCTGTTTGTTAATCCTCCACAAACAGCTGAGCTCTCTGCTGCACTGTAGAGAGGGCCCGCGGCTTCCCTTTCGGCCTTTGCCTCGCTCGACCTTCCCCATCCTGGCTGATAGTGCTTCCGGAAGGCAGGGCAGGGTGGCCTCTAGGCCTGTACAGTAGACACAGCGTGATGCATAATGCATAAACTACACCGCGTACACCTGTTAACCTTTGGTTTGGAGCGATCCCACTCTGTGCCCTCTGGGCACAGCCTGTTATGTCCTATCCCCTCGATGCTGCTCCACAGGGGTCTGTGGGGTCCTCCTGGCTCTGTGTACATGGTGGGCTTTTCTCATGATGTTTAATGTCTGCTTTCTGATTTAAGTGGCAGGACTGACATTTCTTCAGGAACTAGGGTTATACAGTGGTCTAAAATTCTACTTCTACTCTATACTATATATCTAAGAGTATAGAATACTCTTGCTTGTGTATAAAAAGTTACAAATAAACATAAAATTATCTTACTTTATGTCTATATATAATAAAATCAAAATATAAACTCAAAATTAGAGATATATATTTCCCTGTATTTTTAAGTCTTATCCTATTCTATACGCATTTTATAAATCTTTCACTTTATTCTCAGCCACACGGAGCTGCAAAGAACACTAATCTTTTAGTATAGAGTTAATTTTACATGAAGGCATGCAAAATGGGGTAAGGTGTTTATCAATCAGACTCTCAGGGCCTGGTTGAGCACTGTCATTTGTTATTTTATTTCTGTAATGTTTTTTGTTTAGCTGGTAAAAAAAAAAAGGAATAGCCAAGGAGGCATGCAAAAGAAAAGGTCGAGTGTCTTACAGGGGTTGCTTGTGTTTTCTTTGTCTCTCCAGACAAGCCAGTGGAACCGTCATGAAGAACAGGTAAGCTGTGATGATGAGGTTTTGTGTGCGTGTGTGTGTGTGTGCACGCGCGTGCGTGTCTGTCGAGGGATGACAAACCAAGCCAAGACGTGCTGCGTCTACGGCATCATGAGTGGCATGGAGACAGCTGCTGCCTTTTAAACACGTCACATGCAACGTGACAAAAGCAAACTGTTACCCACCCTCATTTTGTGAATGAACTTTTGTGCAGTTTCTGTAAGTGAGGCTTAGAAGCCATTATTCGTTCATTTACTTTGTTCGTTTACTTCCATTTATTTGGGAAATGATCGCATCCATTGCGCAGAAGAAGAAATGATCACATAGTACAAACTAATAAATAAATGACTCTGGAAGTAAATGCATATTGAAATATGTCCTTGGGCTCTGTTTCTACTTCACATTAAAGTGGGAGAACAGGGTTTTACTTATTTACTTCTCTGTGTTCCTGTTTGTATATTTTGTTTGGGCTTGTTTTCAGCCATCTTGAAAAGGCAATTTGACGAGGATCACATTTTCAGTTCAATTTTGGCAGGGTTGTGCCTTCTTAAAAATAAAATGCAAATCTTTGGGGCTGTCATGCAAAGCCAGAGGGCGGATTAAAACGTACAAAGTGATTCACCGCATTAATTCCATGGGTGTTGTTGAACCCCGGCGATGCAATACAATACAATATATGAATTATCAGTGCCACATACCATAAATGTAGGACTGTGTATTCTGAATTTTTAAAGTATATCTTAGATGCTTAGCTTTAATCTTTACACAAGTGCATATATGTCAGATTTCTTAGATGTGACAACATTTTACAAAGCAATGATCCTAAACAAATCAAGTCCAAATCAGGAATATGTTTCCAAGGGTGAGACGAAAGCTGAGTTCTGCCTTTTGTTTGCAATACTGAGTGTGACAAGGAGGACGTGTCCCTGTAGTGTAGTAACCGGACTTTTTTGTGTGCTTGTTCCTTTCCCCGTCTGTGTGTTCGCACCCGTCAGCCTAGGAGAGGAGTTCTATCGCGAGGCCATTGAGCACTGCCGCAGCTACAATGCCCGCCTCTGTGCCGAGCGGTCCATGCGTTTGCCCTTCCTAGATTCCCAGACAGGTGTGGCCCAGAGCAACTGCTACATCTGGATGGAGAAGACTCACAGAGGACCAGGTTCGTGTCCGTACTTTTGAGAGATCTACCACAACCTTGTGTTATCAGTTTTGTTCATCTTTATTTAGCTGATTTCTTTATCCAGAGTGATTTACAGTTTTGGTTGCTAATTCTACTATGATTTACCCATTAATGTCATTTGGTACTCGTACTGCACCAATTCAGGCTAAGTACTTTAGTCAAGGTATAACAGCAGGAGTGCAATTCACCGTGGTGACCTTCAGGTTGAAAAGTACAACCTATTGCCCCACTCTTGTATCCTTAGATCTGTATATTCCAGTGGAAGAAACCCTCTTCACACCAGCACAAGAGCACATCTGCTTTTGCTGTTTGTTTGTTTGCTCTTTTTGCAACTTGTGAAGGAGTGAAAAAAATGTGACTGAGATCCAAAGAGTTCAGCTTCGCCTTACGCAGAGTTCATACTCAATGCCTAGCTTACAGTTTGCTCGTATGCAGCTGTCTGGTTCGCATTCCTCGTTCACACAGAACCAGGTGGTTGTAAGCTGAGGTAAGCTGAGATAACCTTTTCCCTTAACCCCACCTCAGTGAGACAAAACCAGTTAAGTTTCACACTACCCCATCTGAGTGGCACTGTAGTCTAAACTCGTATCCTGAATGCAGAAGCTACAGGACCCAGCATGTGCCTAGGATCAACATCTCTGCATGCTGAGACACTTAGGAGGACCCAAAGGCACACAGATTTATGGATCCTATGTTTTATTGATAAGGACTTCTCCTACAGTGTGACTGCATTAGTGTCACCGTGTGACTCTGTTTTCTCCGACACTGGTTTTGAATGGTTGACACACGTCGCCCGTAGTGTCACTGTTAATGCTGCTTCTGAATCTTTGAGCTGCGCTTTTGTGATGGTGGCTTTGCAAACACTATGCTCAGGCTGGTCGGGGAGGAGCAACCGCTCACTCGTGTTTGGTTGCTTCAGGGTTGGCCCCCGGTCAACTGTATACCTACCCTGCCCGCTGCTGGAGAAAGAAGAGACGGCTAAACATCCTAGAGGACCCCCGTCTTGGACCGATTGAGTTCAAAATTGGTAAGCAAAGCTTGGTGAGAACAAGAGAGCCATGGTGGCATCTCCGTGCTTGAAGGTGTTAATGTTTTAAGGGTGAAACTTTTAGGTGTTGAGATGTTGGTTTCTTTTATTAGCCGACTACGAGGCATCCCTGAAGAAGGAGGGTGGCGTTCCTGAGGGGCCCGTACTGGAGTCACTGCTCAGCGGGGAGACGCTGGACAAGAAAGTGGAGACCAAGGAGGAGGAGCCCATGAGTGAGTGCCAGGTAAGCCTGACCAGCAAAGCAGCGCTTGTGTACACAAATTCACACATCAAACCCTGGGTGCCTGTGACATGTTCACAGTGTTAGGGCCAGCATGTAGTCTTGGGGTCAGGGGACAGGTCTAATGACTTAATGGGTTTGGATCTTTGGGGCAAAATATTTGTTCATTCAGATGGGAAGTGCAGGAGCACATCAGTGTAGTAATTCATTGTAGAAGCTGTAGGACCCAGCATGTACTTAGGATCAACGTCACAGCTAACTGAGACACCAACCCTTCAGTCTCAATCCTCTCTCCTTGGCAGTCCCTCCTTGCACTCAAATTTCTCACTTCATCTCTGGCCGGGACTTCTGATTCCTTACTCTCTCCCTGGCTGTGGTCCAAAAGAGTTTTCTCTTGGTTTTTGGCACCACTTACCTCTGATGAGGGCACCACAGTTGGACAGACGGCAGCGCACGCTGCCCCCTTTGCTCTCTCTTTCAGGGTCAGCATGAGTTAGAGAAACAGGAATAAGGAAGCAGTTTGAAACACTGGCCTCATTCCCCCCTCCTCCCCAACACTGGATCCATTTCCTTTCCACACCCTCCCTCCCTCAGTTCCCACCTCCAGCCTAACACCTCCCTCTGTGGCCTCATTGACTCTTGTTTGATAGTGAGACAACCCCCTGCGGTCAGGATTGGTAGCTTCCCCTGCCTGACCACCACCCTCCCCCAGGCTAATGCCTGCAGTGCCACAACTGATGTCTGGCCACCGAAGAGCCTGTGTGTGTGTGGTGTTCGCTCTGCTGTCAGCCCATCCATTTAGTGATCCCCCCGTACAGGCTCCTCCCAGCCAAGACAGGACAACAATCCCAAAGATCAATTAGCAAATGATCGTGCTGGTTAAGGTCCACGGGTGCAAGTGTGGAGCCCTTTGTGGAGCAGGCCTCACTGCCGCGGGATTTCTTCCCAGCATGCCCAGGCAGGGGGGCTGCGTGTTCACTCTACACTTCACTCTTACTCTCATTTGTTTAGCCCTCAGGCATGTTTTTTAACCACATAAATGTACTCATAGAACAACATGTGACTATTGCTCCTGTTTCCTAACCGGAATATTTGCGAGTCGTGAAAAATGAATGAGGGACCGTGGATGCTGTACGGAAGGGAGGAGTGTCGATTTCTTAAACAGACAGGGCATCGGGACTTCTGCTCTACGAGGGTTAATGCATGTGACTGAGACACATGCTGAAGGATGCGGTGCTGTTCAAAGCGATTAGCGTCATTTCAGTCAGCGAACAGGCCCTTCACTGTGGACAGGCTCACTGACACAAACACGTGTACTGCTCTTTCTTTTTGGCTGAACACACTTTTGTGGCGCAGTGGGTTAGAGTATGTCCTGGAACCCCTGCTGAAAGGGGGGTCCCTCCGCTCTCTTGCAGAAGCTGCTCGTCGGCGACTTCCCTCACGAACTGGAGGTGGACGAGATGGAGGACGACGTGCCCAAGCGCAAGAACCGCACCAAGGGCCGGGTAGGAGCGCTCACCTCCGCAGCCGCGTAGCCTTGCGGCGTGCGGTTGTTGGTCGGCTTCTAGCTGCTAGCGATGTTGCAGTACTAGTTTGTTTACTAAAGGCGCACACTCTAGCCTTCCCTCTATCTTCATTTAACTTGCTTAACTCCTTGTTGTGCTACAAGTGTCGCGGCCGCGAACCATTATTAGATGTCTCTTTCCAGTGGATGTGTCTGGAGCAAAAGGGCTTTAAGCGGTTGTTAAAAAAAACCCAGCCTGGTTTAATTGGGCCAATTAGTTGCTATTTTTATCGATGTGTTTCTATGAAAATATAGCGGCGAAATATAAAGACCTGCATGTATGCTAGGAGTTCTTTGTCAACTACATATGTCTCACTTTTGTGTTGTAATGTTTGTACTTCTTGCATTGCTGTCATGGCCACATGAATGTTTAATAGGTTTTTAATTCAACAGAACAGCTTGGTTAAATACAAATTAGCTGTATAAACTCAATTTTCACACTGCGTTATAGTGGATGAATCCAGTTAGCTATCAGTCAGTCATCAGAACATTACAATGAACAGTTCATTTGGCAGTGAGATGAGTGACTGCAGTGCTAGTGATCTCAGCGATGTGCACCTCTGGGCTGTGCCTCTTGAAGCACTCGAGCTCTTCACCCGTCGCGATCGGGAGGAAAATCCCTGAGGTTGACAGTTAGATAATTACCATCTCATTTAGAGGCCCCAGGGATGCTGCCCTGGCAACCTGGGTATACATCACCAGAGATACCCGTCTGCTGTGTGCTTAGCCTGACAGCAGCACAGGTGAGCCGCATGGGCGCTGCTGCGATCCACCCTTTGGTGACCTGTAAAGATCACCTCGGTGGGGGACTCGCAGCCGAATCCTTCTGAAACGATGCGTCAGGTGTCGCCAAGCGGGTCCAGTCCTCAGGAACCTCAACGCATGCTGATCTTTGCTCCTGCTTCACTCTCTATTAACCAGAGTTTATTGAGCTGTGGACTGAATAAATGACACACTTTAGGTCATCATAAGATCAAACACGTTGAGCTTAGAATCAATAAACGGCGATATTTTTTAAATTGTTTTAAACTGCGTAGTCATCGAATGCCTTCGAAATATTACTGGTGCGATTTTGCTAATAAAATTGTTCCCTTTATTTGACCCTTTATGAAACTTTAATGGAGCCCAGTAAGTTGCTGCAGAATTATTTTAGGTTAGTCAGTTAGTAGCATTGTTTTTTCTAAGTTTTAAGGTTGACTAAATTGTACAAGCATTTATTTATCCATTACAATAATGGAAAATTGGAGATATTTTTATCCTTTGCGCACTACTGGGGGGGGGGGGCTTTAAATAGGGGCAGAGTGCCATTTTGGTGGCAATGGTTGCTCTGTGGAGACGCTGATTTAATTTGATGATGTTTGCTTTCTCTAACCAGTTTTGTACAACACACACGCAGTCCCTTATCGCTCTTATTTGCTTTGCCTTCTTCTTGGGAACAGCTTTGCTTGGAAACACATTTTTCCTCCATATTTAGCACCCCGATTAGTTAATCATAAGCGATTTTGCAGTTTAAATATATCAGTTTAAATATATCAGGATCACTATATTTTCTGACATGGTGTCAATGACTTGTAACCCAAAATGGCTCCCTGGCACTTTCTTAAGGACCCTTATCTGTAGTTACTGATACAGAGCACCACCCTTTGATCCCAGGATGCGCTGGCGAGCATCTTATTAACAGTCGTGCTCATGTTCCTTTTAGTGGTTTTTTTTATTCTGGCGATAAGTTAAACTTTAGCGCACTGGAGCTTGAAGTTGTTCAAGGGCTGGTCTGCAAAACTGAATCGTAAAAAGGGTCACGAGTTTAAATAAAAATGATATATTACACAGTCACACAGAGTATTTCAGTCCTTTATGGCATATTGTGGTTTGGTGCTCTGCAACATTGATGAAGCTGCCTGAGAGGAAGCCAGGTCTCTGTCTGCATCCCTTGGTCATCTGGCGAGTTGCTAATGCCCCATTTGCCATGGTTACAGCCATAATACATGAAGCCTCCCAACAACAGCAGCTGAATATCCTTTTGTTCCACCTGTGTTCTGACAGACCTTTCCCAACATTCACTGTCGAATCTGACACTTCAGCATATGTGCTGTGTGAGCCCCTTAAAAAATATGATTTGATGCACCAGTGCACCTCTCTTAATGGCCTGTGCACCGAACGGAGAGGAAAGATGGTGGTGTTCGTCAGTGCTGGTCGAGAGAAAATTAGACAGCAGAAAGAACGGTACATGTCTGCCTGAAACCACAGCGTTGACCGCAGAAGGAACCCAAACGTTTTTTCCCATGTAGTAAATGAATTTTAAATTAATTTGCTTTATAATACAGTAAATCCCCAGACCAGGTATGCTGTATAACGTCAAATAATAACATGGATATTTTGTTGGCTAATTTGTGCCTTCTGAATGATTCATGCAACTGTTGGCTTGGGGTTAAAAATAACACACATGTATCATAAATCGCAACTCTTGCAAATAGCTTTTAATGCCTGGTGTTTGTATAATTTTGATATTAAGAAAAAACGCACATCTGCAAAGTAATTAGTGGGACAGTTTTTCTGTCCAGCCTGGAGCCTCTGTGCTTCAAATCCAAAGGCACATTAATGTTTCTCTACATGTATTGGCCTCATGGCTGTGTGTGTGTGTGTGTGTGAGTGAGTGTGTTTGGAATATGTGCTCAACTGAATTCCGTGTGTGTTTGTCTCCTACTGCAGGCCTGTGGGGTGGGAGGCATGAGGAAGAGACAGGAACCAGCCTCAGCTGAGGACAGAGACAAGCCGTACGTGTGTGACAGTGAGTACCTCCTGAGCTGAGACCTTCTGCACACGCTCCTACAGTCGCAGAAATCTAAACGACAACAGCACTGCGTTCAATACAGTACTATTGTTAAACTACGTGATGGGCTGTTTAAGATTCTGTCGTAGACGTACAACAGATATTTTACACTGTACTGGTTTTATGCTGTGGATAATTTGAATGTAATTGGTTAAGTAGTTGTGTGAGGTATGTGATTATGCAGTCAAAATGATGCTGCTGGCCAGTACGGAATATGCAGAAAATTATATTAGGTTTCATCTGAATATGTAACGTGCATATAAAATACAAAGCTTCTATTTCTTTCTAATGACATTTAATTTGTTGTCTCTGGATTTTAGCGCAGTAACTCAGATCAAAATGGCTTTATTAGCACTACAAAAATAATCATTTGCATAGGCAAAGCTTTTATCAACTTGGTCCTCTTGTCTTTCAACCACTTGTGTGTGTGTGTGTGTGTGTGTGTGCGCGCGCGCGTGTGTGTCTATGCTCCAGTCTGTGGGAAGCGCTATAAGAACCGCCCGGGGCTGAGCTACCACTACACCCACACACACCTGGCGGATGAGGAGGGCGAGGAAGACTCGGAGCGCCACACCCTGCCCTTTCAGCGTAAAAACAACCACAAGCGTGAGTGTCTTCCCTCCTTCATCTGTGTGTGTGCCTGCTTCACACAGCACAGGGTTTATTAAACACCATATTTATACCTGCTGTACCTTTACACTCTTGTGCCTATGATACTGCACTGGTGTACTGTAACAGTCCAATGACAAGTTAAGTTCAGAGTCTGGCGACTGGTGCCCTTCTCACATGGTACTTTGCTTTAATTTCTTCAGCTTGCACTAAGCTGTGTAATGGACAAAGAAGTGCAAAAAAAGAAGAAAAAAACGTGTTAATTTGCATTTGATATGACTCCCTTATTAATTTGCTGCATTATTAATTCACTTGATGTTATTAATTTGCCTTGAATAAGATGTAGGCCTACCCGATTCATTACTAGGGAAATGTGTGCACAGTGGACTCGCTTTGTACCCAGCACACGCTGTCATCGCCAACAGGTGGTATTAATGTGTTACACTCCAATTTACTCGCGTGCGTTTTATGGAAGTGGTCACTTGGTATATTTTTATGCTTGATGTAAAAGCTGATGAGGTGTGCGTTCATAGCAGCTTGGGTGTTGAGGCCCAGCTAGCAGACACCTTCCCGGAGAAAACACTGACTCTGAACTTTAGAGAGTCCAAAATCATCGTTGTAGAAATTCCATTATTTTGTCATTGAGCCGAAGTTCAGGCTCGGGTTCATCAGTTCCAATGTGAAAGACAGAGCGATGGTTATTTAACTACTGTTATTGTCCAGTTAAAGCATGATGGTGTGGGCACTTTGATGCGTGAATATTTTTTACATTTCTTTTTTAGATTTTAGGATAAGTGTTTACTGTATTATGTAGTGTTACTAGTCCGATCACATAGGCATCACCGATTACAAAGAACAAATTAATAGAGCTAATATCTAACACACTTACTTATTCTCTACACTGTGTATTGCCTCATACCACACCTGTGTCATTTTCCCCCTTTCACATAATGGGGTCCTTCAGTAAAGCATTTGCTGGGTTGTTACTATGGTGTTACCATGGTGACAACTAATAAAATAAATAAATATAAATAGTAAAAAACAGTCCTCCTCGCAGCATGACTGAAGTAATATTTCACTTTCAGTTGCGCTCCAGATGTTAGTTATTTCGGCTGTTATTGGGGTGTGAGCTTCAAAAGAGAAAATGTGATGTTTTTTAGCAGCCAGTGTATAAAATGCGGATTAAGTTTGCGTACTCACTTTCAGAGTGAAATATTCCATCAACGTGCTAGTCAAGGTGTGGCACCACACAAAGCTATGGCTGCAGTGGTTTCACCTTTGCGGATGGGAGGAAAGCTGTATCACCAGTGGTATGAAACCAAGGTGAAAAGAGGCAAAGTCCCTGGGTGAGGTCAGCAACACGAGCCCTTTGACACAGACAAAAGTACAGTATCTACGCAGTGTCCATTTCCTCTGTGTGGGAGTGTCTGGGTGCTGAAGGAGAGGGGGCGGCGGTGTGTTTTTTTGTCACTCTGTGACATACCCCCCAGGGAAAGTTTTTTATAAGGACTCCGAGACCCTGCACACAAGGGGGACTCACCATTAGAAATTATTTCAATGAATTCTGCGTTTGAATAGGAAACTCTGTGAACGCAGAATGGTTACCGTAACAAAGAATTTGCCCTTGAAAATATTCAAAATATATGTTCATGATAAATTTTTAGTCTACTGTTACAGTAAATTGCCTCATTCTAAAGGGCAATTTCCCCCAATTCCTGAGAGTGCTGGGAGCTGAGTTTGTAGTGTCTGTGTGTGTTGATGATGCAGAAAGACTTGAGAACTTTTAGTCTTGCTGAAATGAGATAAGGAGAGGAGAGCTTCTGTGTGTTTGTGTGTGTGTGTGTGTGTGTGTGTGTGAGAGAGAGAGAGACTAAGAGAAATAAAAAAGAAAGAAATTAGTAATCCTCATTTATATATATATGGATCAGACAGAAAGCGGGAGAGGCGAGATATAGATTGCAGCACAAATATTAATAAAATTGGTAATAATGCAGTCTTGGCCATACATTATTCATGTGTTATTAAACAACCAAAAAGATGGGGTTTACAGTGTCTAGACAGCCCTTGCTCTGCAGTCTACGCCTACCATGCAGACCAGCGCAACCGATTGAAGTACAGGTTTTGATGGAATTCAGATTTTTTTCCTCCTCTTTTCATTTAATTTTTACTCCACCCCTCCCTGACTCCCTTTGCGCGCACTCTCTCTCTCTCTGTCTCACCCCCCCTTTCTCTCTCTCGCTGTTTTTTATTTGAAAAATGATGTATTATTCAACCAGAAGATGAGATTTTCTTCTTTCTCTCATTTTTTCTGCTATTTATCTATTTTCCCCTCTTTTTCGCTATTAACTTATTTCTGAGCTGAAATTGGATGGCGCCAGAAACGAGCTGGCACATTAAAATTCATGGCCGCTCCCCGGGTTTGTCATGCGGTCGAGGGCGGGGAGGGTGCTGTTTGCTTTCGACGTGGCCTTTCTCCTGTGCACCTGAAATTGGTTTTGTGGGCACAGAAAGCCACGGCTGTGCCGGCCTGCACTATGGTCCGTCCTGAGCTCGCAACGCAGATCCAGGCGCTGCTTTATCTAGATGGACAGACGGGCGGAGGGTGAAAACAAGATGGGGGGAGGGATGTTGTAGTCTGGGTCTTTGAAGGTCACTGCTTTTTGTTGTTGTTGTTGTTTTTTCTTTGCTTTTTAACTTGCGCAGAGACAACACAAGATCGCTTGATCTCCCGCCTGAGCCTTTTCCAGGAAACCTTTGCCTTCTCTTTTCTGTGCCATCCTGGGCTTAGATGCGTGTCTCTTTATGACACAGAAAATGGACATTTTTGAGTAGGGCAATTTTATTTTTGTGTTATTTGTTTTCTCTGACTTTTATGGCAACTGATGAGTAGGGTTAGAGATAAGGTGTGCATTACTTTTGCTCAACATGGTAAAAGAGATTGGCTGTAAGAACGTACCTTACCTTCATTTTTAATGACATATAATGAGCTTCATCTAAGCTTTAAGAGAAGCTGTCTATTTTGGCCTATTTCCCTTTACATCGTGAGGCTCCAATGATGCCTTCAGTCAGGATCACCGCAGCTTAATTGAGAACATGTTGTTATATCCTCACCTTGTCGACAGTCCCCAGCTGTACCATGTGCTCTCACCCATCACCAGATTCTAGCCTGCTCTGCTGGAGCTCATCACACTGGGCCTCTTGTACCAGGCCCCGGACAGGCGCGTCATGGCACCGTTTGCTGCTTTACTGTCACCGCCACTGCTGCTCGGCAACAAAGCAGGAAGAGAAATTGCTGTTGCCTAGCAATCACGTTGTCATGGCGACGGGCGAGCTCCATCCTAAAGAGTATGTTGTTATGTACATTGAGCACAGAGAGGGAAGAGAGTTTGTGGTTGGTGGGGGTGGGGTGGGAATGGGGAGGGGGACTTGGGGGTTCATTAAAGGCTGGAGAAAAGGGAAAAAAGCAGTTAAAAATTCTCTTTAGGGTGTATGGTCTGCATTAGGCCAGACAGGAAGAGGGTCAGCTGCGTAATATTTCAGCATTTGATATTCAGCACTAGGACAGAACGAGTGCCTGGCGCGCTCTGGCTGACAGATGTCATTTTAGTGTGTGGATGTCACCTTCCCTCATGTGCTCCACCCCTGCCTTTGTGCAAGGCTAACATTAACACTCCCGCCGTTTCTGATGTCTGCTGAACACTGCTTATGTGCAGTGGGACAGCCTGAGCAGAAAACAAAAGTGGCACGACTTCCTGCATGGAATTTGGGGGGGTCAAACTGTTCAAATTAAATTTAAATCTAAATATTTTTGTGTAAGGCAGTAAAACTGCAATATTGTTTTTGTTCCTTTTGTGCCAGAGGGTAGATAAGTTGCTCAGCATTCTGCAGTGCAGTGGGGCTTCCTCAGTGTCTCTTTTTCTTAGAGACAGTTACTAGTCACGTTGTCAAGGTCTGTCAAGGTTTCTGCCTTTAATATCTTACCTTAAATATGTGCGAGTGTGTGTGTGTGTGTGTGTGTGTGTGTGTGTGTGTGTGTGTGCGTGTGTGCGTGCGCGTGAATGTCTGTATTCCAGAGATGCTCTGAGCGTCTGGTGTGCCCATGTGCAGCCCAACCCGGTGTCGGCAGGTTAGCTGGAGTGTGCTGCAGCCATCGATCAAGTTTTATTATGCAGCAAAGTGCGTCCCTTTCCCTGGCTGTGTCACTGCTGGGGGCTACACCAGCCATTGCCCAGGCCGCTCGTCGGACAGGGTAGCAATGGGAGGGCTTGCACTTGACCGTACTGTTGCGTTGCGCCCCGGGAACGTGCACCGACACGTGGCCTCACCAGCACAAGCCGCGTTACTCACAATTGGGAGTTGTTTGCTCTTGTTCTGTTTTGTCTGCCAAGGAGAATGTTCATCCTACGTGTCTGAGCCTGTGTGTGAATGCTGCAGAGAGAGCAGGAAGCACAGATTTCCTTTCTTCTTAGAACTTTAATTAACTGGTCATTTTTTGGTCGCCACGTTGTTCTGTTAAGCTGTTCCTCTAATAGTCTGCGGTTGTGTCTGTATACTTGCCAATCTCTGTGTGTCTGCATGTTTTTGTGTGCATTCTTCTACAGCTCTCTGCATGTCTGCCTATTTTTAGCCATCTGGCGTGATGAGGATGACTACGTTAACAGACAGAGTACACAATGAAGAGACTGTAATATAGTTTAGTAATTTGCAGGACGCATTGCTGACAATTTGTGTGGTATTTCTAGGACATTAAAAAGTAGGGCAAAAATAAATATTGATATGTTTACTTGCTAAACATATCAATTTTTATTTATTTTCAAACTGTTGCAGACCATTTTTTTGTTTTCATGAGGTAGGGGCCAATGTTTTCATCTTTAAGAATGTGATTTTTTTGCAGTCTGACAAAAGAGGTGGAATCAGTTTGATTTGTTTGAAATATTGTCCAGCAGTGAGAACATTCCAAGTTACTGTTCATCTTCTCACGGTGAGGAAACTCAGAATTCTGTAAATGATTAGCAGTTGTTGCCCAGTCTCAGGTTATGTTATGTTATGTAAGGAACCCAGTTTTGGTAATAAAAATAAAAAATGTGTTTCCAGAGAACAAGACAGTTAATCTGTTCAGCTTGGATACATAAGTAGTCACATTTAACAGTTTTGGAGGGAACATAAAACACCTTATTTTTACTATTTTGAGAAGATAATTCACTTTGATGTATTATGCTGCAAGATGCAGAAAATCTTTCATGTAGGATATAATGCACTCCAGTTTTAGAAGTGCAACATATAGTAGAAAAGCAATTCAAATAT
The DNA here is from genome assembly GCA_018136845.1 of Heterotis niloticus. Classification (NCBI taxonomy): domain Eukaryota; kingdom Metazoa; phylum Chordata; class Actinopteri; order Osteoglossiformes; family Osteoglossidae; genus Heterotis; species Heterotis niloticus. Next base: position 24,125,605 of record CM030893.1, read on the forward strand.
TTATCTCACTTATTTATGAAACGGTACTTTATTTGGACTTAAATTATATGCATTTGAAATTATAGCCAGAAGTTGGAGCACCAAGGCTCCCTTTTTTTATCTGAACTCTAGGTGTGAGCACACGTGCGCACGTGTGCATGGGAGGGAGCCTGGGTGTAGGTTAGCTACATAAGCAATTATGCAATAAGTGCTGCTATAAATTGGGGTTTTATGCACCCTGCTCTGTTCTTGAGGCAGTACTGTGACAGTGGTGCCAAGTGTGTGTTTTTACACTTCACTGCCCTGATTTGCCACCAGACCCTGTCCCATTTACCAGTGCTGCGAGTCCCTGTGTCTCCATTTCTGCCTCTTCGCCTTTGGCTCCATGCTCACACTCAGTGGTCAGCTGGACTCACCAGGTGTTAATGATGCATTCTGGGAAAGTTTGCTTACAAACCCATTCCCTCGGAGCAGGTTCACAGATGCTTTTTTGCAACAGGAAGCAGCCTCCCTGTCCACTGTTGTAAACTGCAAACATCTTGATAGACAGTTGGCAGGACATCCAATGAAGGAGCATATAAGGCTTGTGAGGAGTGATCTCAGCGCCCTGACAGCAGTTAGACCTGTGACGAGAGCCTAGGCAACAGGCAGGTAATTCCTGGTGAAGCGGAGAACATAGCACAAGGATTATAGCTGACTCGGTGGCGCTGCGGCCACTTCATTTACTGTACAAAATCAAATGTTCACTGTTTCAGGCACCAGGAGCGAAGAAGCAAAGGTTGGCAGGAAGCATCCCGAATGTACAATGTGGATTGAGGAGGGTGCTGGTCAGGGGTTGGTGTTTATTCTCCCAGTATTCCCAGCAGGGCTGAAACACAGTTGAAAGCAGTGAAGTGTAAGGTTGTTACCATACTTTCAGTAATTGGAGGGGTACTGCAGAGGGTGGAGGTGGAAGCAGGCACAGGAGGAAGAAGGGAGCAGATGTTGGGTGGCGGGTGGGGGTTCTGTTTACGCTTAACAACCCAGGAGACCCTTAACCACATTGTACACCACTGTTTCGTGCACAAAGGAGGTGAGGTTTTTTCTTGTGAACCAAGCCAGATGGTCTGAAGAAATTTGTTTGCAACCCCTTGTTCAAACCCAGCACACACACAAGGGCTCCAACCTCAAACACACAGAGATGGGGTGTAGGATTGCCAGGCCAATGGCTTCACATTATTGCTGAGGTTTATTTGGTTGAACATCAGTATGTTTTTTGGAGATTTGGAATGCTGAAACATGTTTGAAAGCCAGCAGAAGACAATATTTGTGAGGATTTTGTTTGTGTGTGTGTGTGTGTGTGTGTGTGTGTGTGTGTGTGTGTGTGTGTGTGTGTGTCAGTGTCAGTGTTCTCTCACTGAAGTGAAGCTGCATTCCCTAGAGATGCTGGAATACATGCTGGCAGGAATGCACTGAAATAAAAGAAAAAGAGGCGATAGAGAGAGAAGCAGTTTGTGAGGCAGCACGTTAACTGTCTGAGAGTCTTCAAGTGTGATGCAGGCTTGACAAAGATGTCGCGTCGGGCTGAGCTTAGCTCCACTTCTGTACAGTTCACGACCGCATCACTTCATCTTGGCGTTCTTTGTCGAAAGTCCTCAACTCCAATGAATTATCTTCCCGTTTGTGCCATGATGGTCTGTCCTTCTGCGTCCATCTACTTGTGAACCACTTTTGTCCCTAAAGTGCCCACTCACTCTGCCTTCACTTCCCAGCTGTTCCATGTCTGGCTTTCACCTCTCTATCTGAAGTGAGGCAGAACCAGAGGGGGCGCTCTGTATGGCATCTGCCAAATGGTGAACGAGAGTAGTGCTTCATCTCATAGAGTCCTGCATTTTGGTTGTTTGCATTCTGGGTTTGGAACCTTGGGAAAAACTAAGCTGCTCAGTTCTGAAACCGCCCCCCCACAGGTCCCACAGTGGATGGAATCTCAGAATCTCACCTGTTTTCTGCCTCCTGTGTCTTTTGCCATTCCAGTCACAGCCACCTTTATGGTGCAGCCTGGTCTGGTTCTGTTCTAAACTCTAAACAGTCTTTTCTGTTATGGTTTATTACTGTACATCTTAAATATGTTTGGAGAGCATTCTCCAAGCTCTGCTGTTTGCCATTTATAATTAGATGACATTTTAAGTAAAAGGTTAGAGACTCTGTATCTGTGTGTATGATGAATGGAGGATATTTGTTCTGTTTGGTGTGTAAGATGCTGTTTCTGGGGGCAACTGTACATTAGCACCATGGACAGCGCCAGTCTACTAGTCAGGACTGGAGGGCTGTTTTTTTTTTAATTTCTCTAGGGATTATACAGCAGCCCTCTGGAGAAAAACAATCTCCCCCCCTGGCATAGTGCCCCCCTCATTGTCCCATCCCCCCCAGCCATCACAGTCCAGGGAGAGCAGGATTAATAACCACTTCAGAGTGGCCCCAAGCTTTCCAAATCACACACCAGACCAATGCTGATTACTGCATTGAACAGGCTGTGGAGCTTGTGTGTGTGTGTGTGTGTGTGTGTGTGTGTGTCTATTTGTGTTTCACATGGGATGGGCAATTTCATATGTTCCTGGATCTCCTGTGTGTCTCTTAGTAGGTGTATCTGTATTTGACTGGGCTCTGTGTGTTTCTGCATTGGAGAGTAGGCAGATATTTATTTGTGTGTTTGTTTTGTAATTTTAAGGAATGCATTGGAGCAGGCATTAGCACATGCAGTCTGGCTCTATAAACACAGCAGGTTTGTTTCATATAGGCATGTGTACTGTACAAAACAGAACAAGACACAGCTCACGTTGCCTTTTACCCCCCAATGCAGTGCATCGCGCCTTGCAGCTGTCTACCCCTCGAGGCCCAGCTCATGTGCCTCTTTCTCCCTGTCTGTAAGGTTCCTTCAGACTCTGTGATAATATTTAAGTGGCCTGGGGGTCTCCCGGTGGAGCTCGTGGCTTTCGTCCCATCGCACGCTTTGCCGGCTGAGCGGAAACAAGAGAGTCCCAGGCTGCGGCCCTCTGTGGGGCGCCGCTGCTTTGCTTTTCCAAAACAAACATATGGGCCAGGGAAAGCCCCGTGCAGCAGGGACTCCGTCTCCAGGCTAGCTTGCCTCTGGTGTCACACACCGCTTGCTCAGCCTCACACTCTGCTTCCCACCCATCTCTTATCCTCTGTCTTGGCATATGCGTCCTTCTCCTGTGCACTCCTCCTGCGTGTTTGTTGGCACTGTGAAAGTGAAAGGGGAGCCATAACTGTTGCCAGTGGCCTCCGAGTGACACGGAAACAAGGTGCGAGTGGTGACTTCCATGTTCTGTTCCAGTCACCAATTGGGAACAATTGCAGGTGCTTCCTGACACAGATAAGTCAGACAGAAACAGGTACACCAAATATTTATGTGAAGGTGAATATCTTAATTATATTGAGGAGAAAAGGAGTACACATTATTCATATCAAGGTCCACATCAGATGTGGAGGAACCAGGACAATTTAATGGCAAGTGGAACCGAACTGATGGAGAACATATGGCCATATGAACTTGGTGGAAAACTATATATACACTGGTGTTCAAAAGTTTTGAATCATTACAAAGTGTCTACTATTGTACTATTTACATACTGTTTAAGAAAGCAGCCAACTGAGGATCTGTAAAGCGTTGTTCTTATCCACTTGTGCAGTTGTGCCTTTTTCTGTCCTGATTACATCCAGTTTGTCCTTTGTCTCAAGACAGTAGTGGACACCTTTGCATGAAATCTTCAGTTTCTTGGCAGTCTGACACAAGGAATAACCTTCGTTTTGCGAAACAACAATAGACTGGTGTACGTCTTGAGAAAGCTGTTTCATTTTGGCTGTTTTTGAACCCGGAAATGAAGTGTAGGGATTCCAATACCTTGCAACCCTAAGAAAAACAATTTACTTGCTTTTTTGAGCAGAATAACAGGTTTTGGCTGTGCTAACACAATTACAAAGGTTTCTAAATAACCTATTATCATTTAAATATGATTAATTAAGGATGGGCTAAGAGTTTACCATTAGGATGGTGGAGAAATGGCTGCTGAAAATGGGGTTTTGCAGTTGTATGTGAATAATAAATTTTAAAAAAAGTCATTTCAAGGAGTAATAATCATTTGCAACATTAGTTATCTCTTGGCTATATTTTTATAGTTTAAAAAAGTAGCAATTCTTTTAAAAAACAAAGACATTTCTTATTGATTCCAAACTTTTCAATGCTGGTGTGTATCTACACTATATGACCAAAAGTATGTGGACACCTGACCATCACACCCATTTGTTTTTTGAATATCCCAGTTCAAACCCATGGGCATTAATATGGAGTTGTTCCCCCTTTGCTGCTATGACAGCCTCCAGTCTTCTGGGAAGGCTTTCCACCACATTTCGGAGCGCAATTGTGGAATTTGTGCCCATTCAGCCACAAGAGCATCAATGAGGTCGGGCACCGATGTTGGACGAGAATGCCTGGCTCGCGGTCGGCGTTCCAGTTTATCCCAAAGACATTCAGTAGGGTTGATGTCAGGGCTCTGTGCAGCCACTCAAGTTCTTCCACATCAACCTGGGCAAACCTTGTGTTTATGGAGCTCGCTTTGTGCACGGGGGGCCACAGTCATGCTGGAGCAGGAAAGGGGCTTCCCCAAACTGTGGCCACAAAGCTAGAAACACACAATTGTGTAGAATGTGTTTGCATGCTGCATGGGTATGGCTCAAACAGCTCAGCTCAGTCATTAGCTTGGGGGGTCCACATACTTTTGGCCATGCAATGTGTATATTTATATATATAAAATCCGACAATCCTAACATAAATGTCTCCAACATATTTGTGTGCACATGTTCTCTCTCCTCAGTCCAGCTTTTTTTCAGCTATGAACCTTCTTACCAGGAGCCATAATAATTTAAATGAGTTTCTATCCCTGTCAACTGACTGTCCTGCAATCACAATTTGTCACACAAGAAAAGATTCAAACGTTTAGCCATGACAAGTCTGCGGTAAACTTTCTCTGTATTTTACAGAATTGGTAATGTTGTCATCACACTGCTGTATAGCCAGAGATGTGACCAATACATTTTGTGAACCCAGATTGTGATGCTGTTGTGATCAGTCACTTGGTGCAAACACCTTTGTGTCTTTATGAGATTCTGTCTTTATGTGAGATTTTTTATATCTCTGTCTGCTCTGTCTTTCAACACATTTCTCTCCACTGTTAAACTACAGGTGTGCCTGGAGATTGGAAAAAGTGACAAGGAAAAGACTATTTTTTGGCATTTCTGTCAAGCCAGTAGCTAACCCACCTATGTTGTACTGGAGGGTCTGTATAGCAAGGTGTCTGTGTGTATAGACAAGTCATGTCCTGCCCCAGTGCTCCAATCTTTATGAGTTCCCTGCTGTCCTTTTACTTCAGCCAAGAAGGCTCCCGATGGATCAGTCATCCCTAATGGATACTGTGACTTCTGCCTGGGTGGTTCCAAGAAGACGGGCTGTCCAGAGGACCTCATCTCCTGTGCAGACTGTGGGCGGTCAGGTATGGTGCAGTGGTGGGTAGGAATGTTCTGGCTAGGAAGCAGCCAGTTGCTGGGGGGAGGGGTAGTGGCACTGGTCCAGAACGGACCATTACAGCCTCTCATCAGGGAGGAGACTGCATGATGGGCCAGTTGAAGAGGAGGTTAAAGTCAGACCCAGAAGGGGGAACACTGAGAATACACAGCAGTGTTTGCAGTGTCTGCTGTAGCCCTGGTGCAGTTCTTTAGAGCTACGCAGCAAGTCCTGACTGGGCATGTGTATTTGGGTGGGGGTGAGGGCCAGTACGATGGGGGTAGGGTGATGCTGGCTCACATCCCAGCTATAGTGGAATACATAATTCAGACTGAGCAGATTTATTAAATATGCTGTGTAGAATGAATCAAGAAGAACTGAGTTAGCTCTGGAATGGAACAGAGCTGTGCCTGGGCTGAGACATTTGTCCACCATACGCCTCAATCAACATTAACATCAGCAATAATCAAAATGGAAAGAATGATATGGTGATAAGTGTTGTGCGTTAGATTGCCGATAATGATCATGGTTTTGGTGATGGTGAAGATAGGAAAGGGCGTGGAGAAGATAATGACCGCAATGATGATTATGATGGTGATGATGATGATGATGATGATGATGATGATGATGATGATGGGAGTGTCACTCCTCATTGAAGGAGTCTGTGTTTCCTTCCCTGGCCCCAGGGCACCCGTCATGCCTGCAGTTCACAGTGAACATGACGGCGGCTGTACGAACCTACCGCTGGCAGTGCATCGAGTGCAAGTCTTGCAGCCTCTGTGGCACCTCGGAGAATGACGTAAGTGCCCCCCGATCACCATCCGCGCACACTTTGCCCCATCTGGCTTCCTTCACTCCAGCTGCTTACCATTCCCCTAGTATGGCACTTTCCCCGGTACTTTTTAATTAATTCACCGCAGTAAAGTATACCACTTTCTTCCAATGCCTCCTCTTTTACCATAACTGGTTGGTCTACCGTACCTGACTACGCTCATCAACGAACCCTGTGACTCCAGCATTTGAGCCATTCTACCTTCAGTCGTTATCCAGTCTACTGTGCCTAATGTTGGCAACCTCCAACCATGTAGCCTGCAACATTTCTATTCTGCTGTCATCCACCATTGCTTAGCCTACTATACCCAACTTTGATCATCAGAGATCCCTGCAGTTTGCAAGATCTGACTCTGCCTACTTTCAGTTACTACCCAACTTACTAAACCCACCAATGATCATCAGAGAACCTCTGATATTCTGCTTAATCTCCAAATTAATACAACCGGAACACGTGCTGTCCGTTAACGTGAACTGTGCGCCATGGCCCAACTTCTATAACCTTTAACCTTGAATGCTGTCTTGTTGCTAAGCGTGCCCTCCCTGCGCTCTGATTCTTTGTATTTTCAATATTTCATAAATGGATGGGGCACTAAAGTTAAGATGCCTGATTAGTGTCTTAATTCAAGGCTCCTTTTAATTTGCAAAGCAGATGGAATGAGAAGCATTTGATTGTTAATGACGGAGTTCATTGTGTTTTGCTGACTGAAGTAGAGCCCAGCGCAGCGAGGGAGCTTGCTTCTGTTTGTCATTCGAGACCTCACTCTGCGGAGAGCTCATTACGGAACGCCTTCTGGGAAAATTAGACCTCCTTGAGGCCACGCCCCCCCCCTTGGCCAACCCACACGCATTCCCTGCTCTCGGGGACCTGCTCCACAGCTGATTTAATAAAAGACATTGTCATTGATGTTATTCATGTGGCATCTTCGTGCTGCCCTGTCTGCAGGATCAGCTGCTGTTCTGTGATGATTGTGACAGAGGTTACCACATGTACTGCCTGAGTCCCCCCATGGCTGAACCTCCAGAAGGTTGGTATCATCTTGGTGGAGCAAAGGGCGGGGCTTAAATTAAAATTTGAATTGGTGGTTAATTCAATATAAATTAAGGGGAGGTATATATATATATAATAGAGTTGCCAGTTTATTTGGTACACACCCACCTTTGCACAAATGTTAGTGAGTCAAATGTCACATGACTGCAGCATGTGGTACAAATTAAGCCAACTCTCATTTCTAGCATTAGTTAGTGTTCAACTCTGCATTGCGGCAACCAGAACGAGTGACCTTGGTGACTTTGAATGGCACGACAGTTGGTGCTAGGCAGCTGGTGCTAGCATCTCCAAAACTGCTTTTGTCCTGATCTGTTCACATCTCCAGTGAATACAGGAGCATCAAAACTAAACTGTTGAGGGGTGGACATAAGTTGCCCAGTCAGATGAATCCAGGTTCTTTTTACATCATGCTGGTGGGTGGATCAGAATTTAGACCAGTCAATACAAATTCATGGGGCCATGCTGTTTGGAGTCAACAGTACGAGCTGGTGGTGGTGGCAGTGTGATGTGTGGGGAATGTTTTCGTGGCACACATTACAGACCCTGCTCACTGAAGAACATCTGCATGGAAATATGTATCTGAATATCACTGGTGACCAAGTTCATCTCTTCATAGCTACAGTTTATCCACAGTTGAATGGGTGCTTTCAACATGGCAACACACCATTTCAGAAAGCACGTATTGTCACCAAACGGTTCTATGAACCTGACAGCAAGTTTTATTTGCTTCAGTGGCCTGCGCAGTTCCCAGATCCCAATCCTATCAAGCATCTTTGGCATGAGATTGAAAGAGCTGTTTGGAACTAGACTGCAACCATCCAGTCTGCAGAAAGAATGCAATTCAGTTTTTTATACATAGTAAAACATTCCTGCACAATGCTTCCAACATCTTGTAGAATCCATGCACGGATGAATTTATGCAGTTCTTAAGGTCAGGTACAACACACTACTGGATAGTGGTACCTAATAACTTGGCAACTCAGTGTACAGTGAAGTGAAGTATGATAAAATAATTTCATTAGAAGCAAATATTGATAAGTTCAAGCGCTGTAAACAACTACGGCAAAGGAGCTGTTGATTAGCAGAATGTGGGTACTTTGCTAAGCTCTTCTGTCTCCTAATCGGTTATTGATTTGTCTTCATACCAGACAGATCAGATTTGTTAAAATTTCCCTGGTGACTGTTGTTACAGGAAGCTGGAGTTGCCATCTGTGTCTGCGGCAGTTGAAGGAGAAAGCTTCAGCCTACATCACCCTGACCTAAGCCATGCCTGACACCCCGCCCACTCTGCCCGGTCCCATCCACCACACCTGCATAGGCTCCCTCTCCAGCCACTGCCCTTGATCCATGAATGGAACCTCACAGTCGTCACGCAGGTCTCCTGAGCAGAACGAGAGTGCTGCTCAGCTTCTGTCAGCACGCTAAAACCCCAAAATCCACGGCTCGTAAGGTGCCCCCCCCAAACAGGCACTCCATCCTTCCGTCCATTCTCAGTTTCAATGACAATGTGGAGAGCGCCTTCTCACTGCGATTCATTAACAGCAAGCCAAATAGACCCTGCGCAGACGCTCTCTGGCCCCCTGCACTCCATTAACGCACTGCCGTTTAACACCAGGCACACAAGGGCACTCGAGCAGGTCTAACCAGGCGGAGTGTCCTCAAGCTGTTCTCTGAAGGGCTACATCTACTCCCATGTTAGTTCTCTTTCAGATGGGAGCTGTGCTCCCTGTACAGGCTGGGCACTGGGGCAGAGGCAGAGCTGAGCCGAGCCGAGCCGAGCCGTGTGGTGGGCGGGTCGTGGCGAGACTTTATTGCTGGCACTGGTGACTGTGAGGCCCATTTGGCTACCCACAGCCGTAGGGGGACAAAAAAAATCAAAGCAGGAACTGTGACACAAAACTGTTGGTGTGTGTAACAGAAATGCATGAAAGTGCAAAAATGTGATCTGAAATATCAGTTGGAATGATGAGTGGGTTTACATGGTCACCAGTGCTGAGCAATTGGAATGGGCCGCTTCCTCCTTTAGGCCTGGTATGCTGGGTTTGATAGCAGCCTGAAGTACCAGATGTGCACCCTGTAAGCTGGGTGAGCTTCTGTCAGTGACTTCTCCTACATCAAGCAGAGTATTACATACTGTATTTTAAGCCTTGTTTTAAAAAAAGCCAATATCGGATTGCTGTGACTTGAAGGGGATTTAAAATGCTTTCAGTTTTGTGTGTATGCGAAAGTGTGTACATATACACGTGTGAACAATGCAGATTTTTATCTATTGGGCCTTGTTTTAAAAACAGCCCAAAGAGTTTTTAATTTTGTTTGTTTTTTTTGTTTTTTTTGCATGGTGTTATGTGTTATTGAAAAAAAAACATTTTATGGATAAAAGAAGAGGAAAAGCACACTTTATTTGCAATAATGTGTTTGTAACTTGCTCCAGAGAGGTTTAAAATCTCTGAGCGCATTCTTAAATCTTTATGGAAAAAGAGAAGTCGTAGTTGACCAAGGTGCTTTGTGGGAATTCGGGGATGGGAGGGGTGGGAGGGCTTCCAGAATGATCTGAATTTTAGAAACAAAATTATTTCTTTTTATTCCGTTTATTTAACTGTGCCGTCAAAACGGATTTTTTGTCAGCCAGATTGAAGTTTAAGCCAGCTTGTGCGGTTTTCCTTCAAAGACAACTTGAAGGAAGACAATTTTTGTAAAAAAAAAAAAAAAAAAAGCAAAAAAAAAAATTGTAATGATAACAACAGTAGAATGAGCTCACTGCTATCTGTCAGGCTGCTTTGTGTGCTAGGACATGTAATTAAAATGTGCTATATAAAGTCAACCCGAAGCCAGAAGAGTATTTTTGGGGGAGCCAGCATGTGTTTACAAGCTTGCACTGAATCAAGTCTGTTTTTAACCCAAAGCCCAATCGTTTGGATGACCTTTCAGAAAGGACTGTCCTCCATCTCCCGTGTTTTGTGCCATCCAAAGAGGTGACTCACATGTAATTGATATGCCCCTTTTTGGGCTTTCTTTAGCTTTGCTGAGAGATGAGTAAGAGGGATGTAAACATGTTGTTTTGTGCTGGAAAACAGTTTTAAAAGTTTTTAAAAGTAATTTTTTTTGAACTGGGGTTGAATTGGAGCCGAATGCCAAGACCATGGAATCGTCTGTTGGAAAACAAAACTGGATGGGAGCCGATAGGCCCGGGGATTTGCGAGATTTCACAGTCGGTGCCGTGCTGCCCCCCCCCCATCTCGGTGTCATCTGATGGATGAGACTCCACTGCCCAGCAACTGCCGCCATTCCAGAAATGTCTGAACCAGCATGTGTGGGCAACTTGTAACATTTATGCATCCCCACCACAAACGTCACTAACTGCTATACGGATTGAGGGCAGCAGCCTTTGCTGCGTCTGTGTCACGTTTCAGCGTGAACGTTTTGAGCTTCTCTACTTCTCTCTTAGTCTTACTGCGATTGTCTAGGGTGGGCTTTGGGGGGAGGGGGAGGGTCTGATAGTGTACTTTCACGGGTGTGTTTGCTTTTGTGCTTACATTTCAGACCTGTGCAAAAAACAGTTATGGGTGAAATCCTGCATCTCTGTGAAGAAGTCATGCTTGCAAATCCATTAAGAAGGTTTAATACTGTTAGCCTTGTCTCTGTGAAGCTATGTCTTGAAGCTTGACACTGGAAACGGGCAACAGGGAGCGATCGGTTTCCATCTTTACTGTCGGGTTACAGAAATGTGTCCCTGTCCTCTTTTCCGATGTCCCACAATCCCCAGTTAAGTATTGAGATCCTGGGGATTGTGGGATCCTTACTGAGATAGGCAGGCTGTATGGCAGGTCCACAGAAACCTGCACGGAAGGTCTTGTCGCCATGACTCATGGCGATAGGACACGCCACAGACAATGCAAGCGCTAACCAATGAGTAAAACCAGTGTAAGGCTGATCCCGTATCATCCCTGGATCTGCCTCCAACGACCCAGGAGAGCCAAAGAATTTCTCTTGAGGGAAATGCTGCATTTTCCTCTTGACGATGCCCATTTTAAGTTGTTCTCTGAGAGCTGGAGTCGTTTGTCTTTCCGACAGGGAATTCTCAAGCCAGCACTTATTGTTAATGTAGTGAGGATAAGAAGTCTCGCTCAATATGCGTTTTTGTTTTGTTTTTTATTACGAATGTTGATGGTGAGAGATTCTAATGGGTGGAGTCGGGGGAAGGTACTCTTTTAATGTGAATGGAGTGTAGTGGGGGGAGGCGGGGGTCACGTAGAACAGGAAGTACGGGTTCTGTTTTGTGGGCAGGGGTTGATCTAGCACGACTTTCGGTTTCTCCTGTGACGCAATCGGATCTCCTTTTGGCTCCAACCCGCTCCTTGTTCTGAGATTTGAGTCTGGTGGGTCATGGCGAGTTGATGGAGCAGCATGGGTTTGGGGATCTGTAGAGGGGGGTGGGTAACGGGTGGGAGGGGTGGCATCTTGGCGAATGTGCCCAGTCCTCAGCAAAAGCGAGGACTGTCTTCTTGTAAATTATTGTGCTGTGATATCTTGCTTGCACTTTTGAAAAAAAAGGAATTCCTGTGTGTGAGCGTGTGTGAATTTTACTTTCTTGTAACTGTTTGTTGGAAAATTGGAAAATTGGAAAAAAGTGAATTTGTTTGTATTCTGCCTGGGGGATCAAATCTCCCGCCTTGTTTTTGTCAGACTTTCTTTGGTTTCTCCTATCTGGGAATGCTTTGAAATGACAAATGCAAATGAATAAATCATCATCATCACCATCATCATCATCATCATCATCATCCTGATCATCAACATCATCATCGACATCATTTGTAAATCCATTTAGTCTTTTGATCTAATATTCAATTTTTTCAATTGATTCTTTCTCCTGTTCTTTTTGCAGCCCTTTCATTTCAAAGCAGGAAATAAAAGTTGTTACTCCCATGCTGTCTAGGGTTGTGTTCATGGGTGGAGTCGGGGCCAAACGCTCCTCCACCGGGGTTTGTACTGCTTGTGGTTAGTGTCTGTGACTGACTTGTATTGATGGCAGGCCATGGCAGAAAAACAGTCCAAGCAGCAAGGGGCATTGTGGTTAAGAAAACAAACTTTGTTTACCATCATGTTTATTACAGAGTCCCAGGGAAGCCCCTGCCAGTGTATTTTTGAGGACTGTTGTGCTGAGTTACACCAACAATCAATCTATTGAGCTTTAGAAATGATTTATATGTTAACAGCTTTGGATGATCATCTCAGATAAAATTGTAGGTAATTATAAACAGTTGCTTACTTGAAAAAAGCCACAAAATTTACTGGATTACTGAACAGTGTGCTGTACATGGGCCTTCCTGTGCTGTACAGAATGAATCTTTATTAGCCCACGCATTTGGAGTTTTGAGCGCTGGGCGGGTGGCAGCTGGCAGGAAGAGCTCTGGCTCTGCTGTGCTGCCAGCCACCACAGGCACTGGCACAGAGTTGGCATCTCCAGCCCTGGCAAGGCCCAGACAGTGCCCCTGAGCACTGACCAGGAATCCCATCCAGCTTTTCACACCCAGGCCTGGGTTAGCTGATTCTGGATCAGTGCTCAAGGATCGCCATCTGCCTGGGGGCACCAGCTGGCCTGCGCTTCCTGAACCTGCCCTGATGCCTGCCCTGTATAGCCAGAGGAGGGGTGGCTCATTTAGGAGATGATAGGAACGCCTGCTACGGTCAAGCAGGTCCATGCTTCTGCAGGCAACCAGTGTTGGCAGGAGGGCACTCTGTCTGGAAGGGAACTGCAAGAGCAGACTATTAGCAAAGGAGATGATTCAGGATTGTTGATCCTCCTCCAGAAGCGGACAGAAGGAGTGCATTGAGCACGTCTGCAAGACAGCCAGGGAACTGGGTGCAGATTGTGTGGACGCATGTCAGCTAATACACATTTTATTATACGGAGAACATTCATATGCAACAAAAATAATAGCAACATCAGTAACAACAAAATTACACTTCATTGTGAGCATACAGCATGGTTTGGACTGCAGGTATTTCAGTCTGGAGCCCTGTTGTGATTCGGTGGCAAGATGTTTAAGGGTCCAGCAGCAGCCACCCTCATGCCGACAACCTTGCAGTTCCTCATGCCGCATCTGGCTGTCGCAGACAGACGGATGCATTGGCTCTGTACAGTACCTACTCTCTCACTCTAGGTGCGTGTGGAGCGTTACAGTGAAAAGGGAGTTGCAGAAAGGGCACCCTGCCCCTCCTTGCACACATAACAATCTACTCCCCTGGGATACAGATATCTTGCCTTCCCAACCTCCAATCCCTACCACACATACCCAGCTCCCCTTTTGGGTTCATTACCCTTACCCCGCTGCCCCTTCTCCCACAGCGTGAAAGGGGCGGGTGGGGAGGTGGATGATTGGAGACTCCCAGCCAATTACTACTTCTCCCAGACGGGCCCAGACTGCCCAACATCCAGCCAATCAGAGCAGAGCTGCGCCTAGCTGGGCCGGAGGTGGTTGCCATGGTAATGGGGCTGTTTGTGTGTCAAGGGATGCCACCGTGATGGATTACGGTAATGGACTTTGGGAGGCTGGGTGGTTGGGGGGGTGCACTGAATATCATAAATAAATACATTAGGATATATATATGAATAAATCTAAAATTCATGCTGTTTGGGAGACTGGGCAGAAGTACTGTACTGAAAGTGAACAGCCTGAAGTCTAGTTCTGAATGCAGCCCTTTGTGTCAAGGTGGCAAGTTGACTCTCTTTAGTTATAAAACCCGTGGTTGAGAAACGCAAATTGTGGTCTAACCCCATAGCACTGGGGGTTGTGCTCGCACCCTCAGAGTCTACGATGTCCACAACCTTTTGCCACCAGGCCCTGCCACCATCCCGGACTTACATCTGTGATGGAAACATGGCCTTGTTCAGTTAGAATGATCCTGTAGCTCTGTGGTCCCCGGGGTGCAAGTCCAATTTTAGACCAACCCCCCCACTGCCCCAATCCCCCCCACGTATTTGGTGAAATTGAGTAATTTATCACACATTTAGTAGGATGAATCACATTGCACCACTGTTTCACATTTGTTTCACTGCCAATAAAGCTGCAACGCTATGACACCTGGCTGCCGCATGTGGCGAGTTCTTCCTTTCAGTCCGTAGAAACAAAAGCCTAGAAATGGGCTCATTCGAGTCCATATGCAGTCCATACTGGACCACAATTCTTGGACCAGGCGGTTCAAAGACCTACACATTTAATTTCACACAGGGTTTTAATGCCGTGGAAATAAATGCTTTGTAAGTAAACGTGAAAATTTATTCCCCGTGACTCACTTCTGGCAAAAAGTGTGGAAAAATGCAGACAAATCAAGGATCACGCCTCTTTGTGCGCACACGCTGTCAGTGTAGTATTCATTTTTATCACTGATGTATTTTTATCTCCCTGTTCCTATTTTCCCTCATAAAGATAAAGACAGATACAACATCTGGTCCCTGTCAGGAAACGCGTTAGACAAGCCCTCGAAATGCACACCCCTTTACAAATGTGATTTGAGATTTGGTCCTGAGCAAAAACGGAAGAAAGGTGTGTGTTTTCCAAGTACTGTGGGTAATACAGTGACCCATGGCGGCACACTATGGTAAAACAGAGTAGACATCAGCTCTCCCAGCTTGCGTTGTTGCTATAGCTCTGCAGCAATGGCCCCTTGTGCAGAAGCAACAAAAGGAAAGAGTGAAATATCACAGAGCCACATTGTCATTCATGATGGCACACTCCTGTCAGATGGAGCAGGAGGCCTCGACTTTTATGAAAGGTCAGCTATTCGGAGGATAGTTTTCCAGCCTAAAATAAACGAGAGCAATATACATGCAATTTAACAGAATTTAAATGCAATGCAATGCTTGCTTGAGTAATTTCTTCATCAAGGGAAAAAGATGTGCAGCCTCTGGAACTCCACTCATCTACACAAACACCTAACCAACTGGTCCATCTAGTGGCTCTCTTAAGAATAGCAGACAAAACCAGCAAGGACACCAGTCTGGAAATCGGCAACCACATCTGTACTTGAATTATTGTACAGTCACACCAGCAAGGCACTGAATTTCATGGCTTAGTCAGTTGCAAACAAATGCAAAGTTTTGCATGCTACTGAAGTTGGCCTTGAAATGTGTGAAAGGATGTGGCATTTGCCTCTGCGCGATGATCATGGTGAACTCATGGCTACCTGAACGGCACTCTGGGATTGAAATAACCTGGCTCACTAGTATGTCAGCACATCATAATGGGACACGTGTGGCTTGGACACAAGATCACAGGAGATGTGCATTTCTTAAGGAGAAATGTTGGAAGGACACCTTCCAAACTTTGTCGGTTCTTCTGGACCAGCAGAGGAGATAAAAGCGTTTAAGGTCAGACTAGTGCATTTTAGCTAGATAGCATGAGACAAAGTGAGAATAATGTGAACCAACTACTGTTGTCTGTAGTCCAGGCCTGGTAACTGTGCATGCTGACCGGTGTCTGGGGGTCCTGCTTACCGCCACATGTTGCCTACACCGCTTACCAAAGAGGCTGGAGCTGGAAGGGAACCAGACTGTAGAGAAAGGCATGAAGATTCTTTGTTTCTTCTCACTTTCTGCCAAATGAGAAAAACGCTGCACGTTTGTCCCAGTCCCACATTAATCTGCCGGAGCCCTTGTATTTTGCTCGCCACAAGGTGATAACAAGAGGTTGAGGTGTGGTGAAGGAGTAAAGGAACAGCAATGCTAGAGGTGGGAATAGGTCCTTATTGTGTTGCCAAGGTGATGCTTTTATGCAAATCATCTTACAATCTGATCCGTTTATGCAAATAGCTATTGAACTGGAGCAATGCTCATGAAGTAGTCTCATGAAAGGTGCAACACCAGCTCATTGGGGAGACCTAGTTGGACGACTCTGGTGGGACAAATCATTATCCGCAACCGTTGTACTACTTGCTGACCTGCTATGTACTATATTTTCTATTTCCATGTTAGCTAGCTAGTTAATTGGTTAGTTTCTCTCTCTACTTTCTCAGGCTTTAGACACATTCACAGCTTCTCCATATGGGAATAGGAAATCCTGTCATGTCACTCAGGCACAACCCACGCTTTTATTAACTGTGAAGGAAAAGGAAGTGAAGAAGCAATAATATTCTAAATAATTTCAACAGACACCATTGAAAAATCTATTCAATTTTGCAGCATGCGCATTAATTCTAATTTTTGCCTTTTTTTTTTATAAACTTGTATGCATTTGGAGATAAACAACTATTGCTTCATCACACAAAAGAATATACAGAGATTAATGCTGAAATGATGTTTCTGAATAGGCCAGATGTTACAAGTGATTCTGAGGAACTGCATGTGCTGGGGGCCTCCTGGGGTCTGTAGGATTTGCACATCACATTAGATGAGCTGCACAGCTGCCTTCTGAGAAGCCTTTTTTACCATCTCACTCTAGCAACACAAAGGCAGGTACCTAAGGTAGAGCTTAGCTCTCAGTGAGGCCTGCACCTCCATCTCAGTAGATACCACAAAGTTTGCTTCCAGAAGGCTTTTCCCCCCTCTTATTGCCTAATGTTTTTTGGATATTATGTTTAAATCTAATTGTGAGTGAACATTTATTTAGGGATGTGGACTAGAGAGAGAACAGCAGGGTGTTTCAGTGTCAAGGCTCCATTACTTACCCTTATAATAGGTTTGGTCATGCAGTAACTTGAATTTATTTCTTTGTGTTTGCAATTCTGTTGTGTAATTTATTGCAACTAGCTTTTGGAAGGTTCCTTCAGGCCTTATTTTAGTTTTAACAACACAGTGCTGCAATATTAGCATGTTTAGTCCGAATAAATTGCTTAGTTTTGTGTGGCTCACTGCCTCTGGACAGTGATCCTAGTCCTCATCCTCTCACAAGTCTGTGATGTCACCTTTGTGATGATCAGTATCGTGTTTCGACATTACCGGCTGAAACTGACCTTCTGCCAGTCTCAGTTCACTGACCTCAGCAGCGTCAGTTTTCCAGTCCTGCGTGCAGGTGGATGAAATACCTTTTGTATACAAGGATTTTTGCCAAGAACAACACCAGGTGAGTAAGCATCTCAGAGCATCATTACTGCAAATAAGACAACTGGTTTACACACATTTAAGCAGTCTGTTGGCTGCTTTCAAAATGGCAGGAACAGTGTCAACCATGACACAACCACAGAGTTTACAGCTCTGTTGCTGCAGTACAGCAACACAGTGGTGCGAGAAGCATTTTCAGGTGATACTCAGGGCATTTACCTCCACTGAAATGCTGCATCAAATTAATCTAATGTGGGAAGAATATACATCCTACTGTTATATTAGCTTCCTCAATAGAACATAAGTGAAAATTGTGAATACGTTTGTGTATAATGTGCAACACTTGGATGAACTAGATGGAAGAGACTAGGTGCTCTACATCTCTGAGAACTTTAGAAGAGCTGGGAAGACATGTTGGCTCCTTTCCTAATCAAATGTACTGATGTAAAAAAATGTAAAATGTGTTTCCAACTAGTATATTTGCATCTAACAAAACTGACAAACATGAGCAAAGAGGGCAACATCTCTGACATTTGCCAAAAGGACAAAAGGAAAGTCCTCTCAGCACATAAGAGAAAAAGAGAAAGAAGTAAAAATACAAACCAAAATTAAAACAAAAAAAATCATAACAGTCCGGTAAACATCAGTTTTAAATGGTCTCAGTGGGCTTGTTTCTTTTAATGAGCCCACACACCGGTGTGGTTGTCAGTCAAGTACGGCATAGTCTGCTGCCAGCCACAAAACCCTACTGCGTGAACCTCATGTGGCATTTGTCAAATAGAGAAAATAATGGTTTCTGTTATGTGAGTAACATGTCACAAGGCTATTGAATGTGCGGTGCTGAAGAAAGGGCACAAGTGTGCAAGCATTGAACACAGTAATGATGTTACACAGCAAATCCTTCTTTCTGTTTGACGGAAAGAGTTGTGTGCAGCACTTGTATTTTACACTTTCAAACATCTCTTTAACGTGTACTGATATGAATACACATCTAGAGGGAAACCACATTGCAGGGCAGTAATATTATTGCAAATGATATCTGCTCAGGTTTGAGTTTATTGACATAATTTTAAGAAAATGAACATTTTTAAATGTGTGAACAGTACTGTTGAAGAAACCTAGTAGTGAAGCTGAAACATATTTTCTCTTTTATATTATGCATATACATTCCAAAGGCACTCTTAAGATATGATTAGGAATAGACTACAACCCAAAGCTCTGATAAATGAGTGTGTAAAGATCCCCCAACCAATACCATCATTTAGCAGACCAGGCTACCTGACCTCTGCTTTGTCTTTGTTCTCCCTACCAGAAAAGCACCCCTAACTCTATCTTCCAGTGTTGGCCCTAAGCGTACTGAGTCATGGGGTGATTGCTCCATTCTGGAAGGTCAGCCAGGTTTTGCTCCACATTGGGTGTGATAGGCCAGCCCCAGGCTTTGAAGAAAGGTGCCAGATTCTTGCACACGATCTTTGAGAAGGTCTCGGCGTACTGATTCATCTTGCCATCCCTGTCATTGGGGACATTGTTCATGCCCTGGTAGGCAGCGAAGACCTTCTTGAAGGCCTCCCAGCCAAATTCCTCCTGGAGCTGGTGGAGACAAACAAAGAGGGTTGTGGAAAACATTTCATTTCAACTGATTTTTGAAGGAGCTTCTCTTTCAGTAGAATGATGCAGAGGAATGATCAAGAAATCAAAACAAGACAAGTAAGCCAAATGGCACCTGAGAAGCAGAAAAAAAAAACAAACAAAAAAAAAAAAACTTCCAATCATGAGGAAGGAAAGAAAAACTGTTGGGGGTCCAAGTACCAGTGGCACTCCACCTCTCTTGGCCAATCTACTGTGGTTATAGGGGACCTGTTTAGATGTAAAGCAAAAGAGATTCTGTGGTCCTATCCACTGCTAATCCACTGCAGTGGTAGTTACTGGTCATCCATTTCTGGCATTGGGAGGCATCTAGAATGCATTGGTGCATTAATCCAACTGCAGGCTTCCCAGGCAGCGTAGGTGTTCCCAAGTGTACCGTGACATTTTGAGACCGAATAAAATTAATATCCTATTTTGCCCAACAGCATGTACAACCAACTTCTGAAAATGTACTGTATGTCTAATAAAAACACCAGTGTGCTTCAATGTAAATATATTCTTAGGTATTCCTTATAATTTAAACTCATACACTAAAGTACCTAGACACTGTCTACTTTAACAGTGTTTAATAGAACGTGCAAACTCACAGTGCCTAGTTTTAAGCCAACATTCAGGTGTCCAAAATCAACAGACATGTACATCCTGACCTGCTTAAATATTTAACATTCCTGTCTTTAGTGAAGTAAAGTTGTAGGTCTCTACAGTTACGTTTATCTTTTCTACTTTGGAGTACTCTGCAGGTTTCCCCATACAGTACAAGTAACCTAGCTACATTTCTGCAACACATAAGCTTCCTCACTTGCATGTAGGTCTCCAAGGCTGTCCACATCTCCCAGCTGTCCAACTGCTTTCCTTGTTTCACATAATCCTCCAGTCTATTCTTCCTGTTTTCAGGGGTGATGGCCTCATGGGCTTTGTGTCGTGGTATTTTCAGAACCTGCTCATGCACATAGATGGACCATAGGTTGCAGGTACACTCGGTTGTATGTGGGGGAAACTCCCAGACATTCCGCTGCTGGTTGTGGCCCAGTTCGTGGATGGGGCCCCACATGCCACTTTCGCGGATCCCACTGGCATTCATCAGCCAGGGTGCAGAGTGTGAGTGTATCATGATGGGGTAGCCTGCATGCATGTACCCTGGTGAACAGAAAGGTCAGCTGAGCTGGTCAGTTGACAGGTGACAGTAGCAACCACGGTGCAATTGCAAACGGGTAATAGCAGAAGTGGGCACTTGCCATGGGATATCTGCACGTCAGCCACTAAGCGCTCTTTACGTGGGAACTTGGGAGGGATTGCAGCCAGGTCGGCTATGGCTCTCATGATTTCATTCCAGAGGGATGCCAGTTCATCAGGGTGGTCTAGGCCCCGGATGATTTTGGACTTCATGGTCAGAATGATGTTCTCAAACTCCATCTCTGCCCAGGGGGAGGGAGCATCTCGCAAGCTACCTACCCACTCCTCCACCGTGGTCTTCCCTATCAGGGACATGAGAGAATTCTGGTGAAGACCATCAAAGGATGGGTATCACCTTAAGTGAAATAAATATAAAAAATAAAGCAGAATGAAATAAACTTCTGTAGTTGGGTTGGTATCTAAATGTAAAACACAACAAACTGCTCACAATTCATATCTGAAACCAGAGTCTTTCTGTTAACTACGCTGTTATGCCACATTATGCTACACAGGTCAGATTAACATGGCCTACGTGCATTTCCTTTAGTTTAACACAGAAGTGGACAAAAATGATATCAATGTAAATATTATGATCCTAATTCCTGAGCACACAATGCTGAGAATATCAATAATATCTACAATACACTTTAATATGACATTATGATCTATACCGATTATTTAAAGTCATACTGCTGAAAATGGCAACGATTGTTTGTGCTGGTTTTGGCGAAGATTGCCAAAACCAGCACAAACACAGAAGTGAAAGGTCTAGGTTACTATAAGTTTTATTGTTGATATTTTTCCTATAATTTCCACACACTACTGATTTAATTTCCTCCAAGTTTTGTCCAAAGGGCTTTACTGGAAAGTGTTCAGATTAGCCACAGGGAAGTGCAGTTGTTTGAGAGAGAAGCTGTACATTGTTATACAGACACAGGGATATGTGAACACCAACAGCTGGAGACATGAGTTTCACAGCTTCCGTTTATAAACAGATCTTGAAGGTTTTTTAAGCGCTCTTTATCTGATCTGACATTACGATGCAAGTGGCTCCTCTGGGGGGCAGTCTTACCAAACCTGTAGAATGGGGCCTTTACAGCCCACTGAACAATAATCTCAAAATCCCCTGCATTGCTTTCTGGTGGGGCCACCAGATAGAGGAGGCCACCCCACAGGTTGGACACCAGCATCATCTCTGACTTGATAGGGAACTGCTCATGTACCACAGGTGCCCTCTTCAATTCCTCTGAATGGCCAATGTTGTCCGTCTGACAGCCAACCTGCACCTGGAGGGGCCACAAGTCACATCAGATTAAAGAAACTGTGGTCATGACAGAGCAACTCCAATAACAAATAATGAGGAGACATACAGGTAATTCAAAATTTTTAAACCAGAGGTGCGAGGAGTTAAGCATTCAAGCCTGTTATTAAAGCAAAAAAGGTTTACCATCCAGCCCTTCCCAACAATTTTTGATGGAAATGCAATATGCGTCCTCATTCCAGGAGACAGATACAGACCGGTACTTTTCCACTCTTGCATACCTGAAACATGGGGACCAAAGCGATACAGAAGTGTCCCACAGACACAAAAGGCACATGCTCCTGGACAGAGCCACAAGCTGGTTTTGAATATGAGAGACCAATCTTACCTGCAGTGTTGCCATCAATACAGACTTTTGTGTTGGGAACAACGGGAAGAGTGGGCTGTTTTTGAATGATGTAAGGCACAATTTCATCTGGCTTAGGGGACACCTTGTAAAGTTGGGTGCCCACATGGAGGAGCAGGTGGTCCTTGGGATCCTGTACAGGACACTTCTTGCCAACCTTGGGCACGCCAGCATGCTTCACCATGTCAGTGAGTATGGACACAGTGGAGGTGTAAGAAGGAGAGTTATGGGCCTTCATGTGCAGGTAAGAGCTACAATCACGACCCAGTCGCTGCAGGCACTGCTGCTCATGTTGTTTCAGGGGCTTCCCACAGGTCACATGGCCTGCAAAGTGCTTCAGCATGCGCCGGAAGTGGTAGGCTTCTAAGCTGGCTTCATCAGGATGTGGAGCCTTGTACAGGCCTGAGCCCAGGGTTCTACTCAAGATGCTGAGGCCCATTTTGTTTAGTATGCGATTGCCTGCATAGTCAGTCAGCAGCTTTTCGTTCCCGTGGCATTGAGCCCAGTACCAACCATGGCCTGCAATAAGTAGGCCCCCACCCTCAGCCACAAATTCCTGAATTCTGGCACAATTGTCATCACTGTAGGAGTTGCAGACAAAGACGCTCAGCCCTTCTGTGAAGTTAGTTGTTTCACAGGTTAACCCTGACTGACTGAGCACAGAAGACGACGAGGCAACATTAGGGTGAATACCAACACGTCCCTTACGGCCCTCATCTAGCCAGTTTAAGGCATTGGTCAGGAAGCGGGTCAGCACCTCACGGCTTATGAAGCTCTCATGAGATCCAACAATAACACGGCCCTGGCCGTAGTGGGCCCCGGCAAAAAAGGCTTTGCCATCATCTGTTGTGGCGATGGGAAAAGCTAAGTGCCCGTGCACCAGGATCTCTGAGGCAAGGGCACCACCCTGTATATCAAATTCAGACACACCCTCCAGAAGTTCCTCCAGGTCTTCCTTGAAGTTTTTTCCAATCCTGTGACAGAGAAATACAGCCTGAAACTAAAATAAACCTGAGTTTGGTAGTTTACATGTGTTTGATCCTTATTCAGAATAAAACAACAAAGGGATTTTTGAGCTGCTTTTTCCTTAGACAACTTTTTCTAACCTAGAGGGACTAAAGGGATTTGGTAATACAGAGAACATAAACGTAGTGTGATTGTCTTTGTGTCAGAGCCCTGCAATGTCCCACCAGGAAGGCTAGAATGTATCCCTCATTGTACACTGGACTTGCAGAAATACAATCTGGATCAAGAGTATCCTGACTTGACAAGAGGGTACTGAGGATAGACTGTCATGTCAAATTATCATGATCACTTTGAGGTGCCTTCAGCATTCAGTAAGTGATTTGCTCCCCACCCTTATACATGCAACTTTAAACTCATTTGGATGCGTACTGCCCCAACACTTACGACACTGCGAGCCAGCTGGAGGGAATTTGCCTGGGGATGGAGAACACACCCAGCTCGCCTTTGTACGCCGAAAAGTAGATCCCAGCCACACCGCATACTTTGTTTCCAGGGAACCCTTTGAGGGTGCTCTGCTTTGGGTGCTGCTGTGCCCAATCCCATGCCTGTCCAGCCACAAGCAGACCCCCTCCTTTCTTCAGGAAGTCCACTAGAGCCTTTGCTTCTGGACCCATGCTATAGGCATCAGTGACGTAGACCCCCAGGTCTTTGTGGAACTCACCCACCTTTGCCTGGAGGCCAGAGCACAGGTTGTCAGCCACTGTCTTGCAGGCCTGGTGGATGCCCACTGTGGATTGCTCAGGGGGTTTTAGCCAAGCAAGTATGTTCTTCACCAGAGCAGGGAAGGTGGTGAGGTAGCTCTCATGGCCCATCACCACAATATTCCCTTTACCATAGCTGGAGGCAGCCATCAGGATCTGGCCACGGGGGTTCATGACCAAAGGGAAAGCGTGGTCCCCAGTTAGTACCAAATCACTGGGTATCATGGGTCCACGGAAGTCCAGCTCATTGATGCCACTCATAAGTTTTGAGTAAGCTGTGTTACGGGCCATGTTGCTTAGAAAGGCAGTACGACTATGCTGAAGCTAAAGAGTGGATGCTGTCCCCAGGACTGCTGTGGAAAAAAAGACAGCAGCGTTTAGAAAACACACAGTTAGTAGCAGTAAATGAGTCATCGTTGAACTATTGAAGAATTCAAGCACATAACTGTCACAGCATTCTGAAATGTTCAGTCACATGTGAAGCAGTGGAACAGGTTGACACTTGAGTGAAATGTGGAACCGCTACATTATAAATGTGTAGAAATGTGGCAATAACAGAAATTATTAGAAAGGCAAGAACAAGGTCAACATTATAATCAGTATGATTAACACATAAAATAATACCCTACAAAAACGTGACAACACAAAGTTCATGTTAAGAAACCATTTTATGCACAGGCTGAATGAAAAAGAATTAAACATTTTCATAAAGTTATTACTATTTATTTTATTTAGCAAAAAATAAAAGAATTTTTATTTTACTACTGTTACTTAGTATCTAAGCATCATATGAGCATGAACATTTGCAAAGGAAACTGTGGGTTACTTTACAAATTAGTTTACACTACATACTTATATGATACTTTGTTACTGAGTAGTAGTAGTAGTAGTAATAATAACAACAATAATAATAATAATAATAATAATAATAATAATAATAAAGGTATGAAAGTGTTCCAAATCTTTTTAAATCACTTTGTACGCATACCCACTTTTCTGTTATTCCAGCAATATAATAGTGAACACACAGAAACAAAATAACACAGTACACCTTTTGTGTTTAATAATTCTAGGTGTTCAATGCTGACTTCTGTCCGTACCCACACAAACTGAACAATTTTGGAATAGGTGTGTCGGTGTTTGTCCATCAACACCAATGCAAACAATCTCCGCAATTACACTCAGGAGAGGACAACAGATTAGTCATGTGAATGAGAACAGGAGCACAAAGGCGGATGACTGTGGAGCCCAAACAAAGCAACACGTTCCCCCTGTTCTGACTGAGGGAGACACCGACTCGGGAGAGAAAGACCGATTAGCAGCTACAACATCAGTTAATCCGCGTGTTAGGGACTAATAACAGGGATTACATACATTCCAGAATAACTGAATTTTACGCCGACCTGCACTGCCCTCCAGCAAATCCTTTGTTACTCCTGGAAATTACGAACAAAAGCATCACCTCCAATTGTTTTGACTATTTAAACACCATGAAACCTGCCTTATGCCCTTTGCCCAACGGATTAGCTTCAGATCACCACACACAAACTGGGTACTGATAATAGATAAATGGAACTGACAGTTTTTTAAATAAATATTGTCCCTTTCCCTTAGAAGGCATTGAAATGTTACAACTTTAATCTACACTTATTCTCTTTGTTTCATAAATCTCTTTTTGGCATAAATTATATTTAATCTGTTCTTTACATGGTTCAAGGGTATGGCAGCCCAACAAATATCTACACAAAAATAAACAAGCATCATCTATAAAACCTAAATGAAAAGGTGCTACACTCTTTTTCAAAGGATCAGAAAGTATTTATGTCAAGACATTGACTTCAAGCCTATAAGTGAACATGTATGTACAATAAGACAAATAAATCCTTACATGCAATTCTAAAATAAAAAAATAAAACATATTTAGCCAAAAGCCACAAGAGCTCAAGTACTATTGTTGTCAAAGTGTAAACAAAAACATTTCTACTGAACAATGATTTATTATGATCTATCAATTTCCATATAGTTCATGGCTGCCCCACAGAAACAATCTCATCCTAATGTAGCTGAAGGGCACCTTACCTCAGATGCAGATTTGTACGATTTTTAAAGCGATTCTGGATTCTTTTATTTGAACGAGCTGCAAACAGCCAACAACACACAGCTACAGCCGTGTCTGAGGCAGTATTTGTACTTCTGTGGCTGCGTGATGCCACAAACCTGTTTTTCCTGTACTGGGACTGACAGCTGAGCTAAAAATGAGATTCAGACTGCAGAGCAAACATTAAAATTCTCTTTTAGGCTGCACATATTCACAATGAGAAATAATGTCCTGTGCGTAGTGCTTGTTTGTATTAGATGTTAGCACTGATAAAACTGGGATTGTAGAATTATATAATCTGGTCTGGTCAATAACTAGAATTTGAATGCCATCCAGTTATTTTCACAGATTTTTACAATAATTTAATTCATTTTTTTGCGATGGAGACTGAATATTTTCCAGCTCTGAAGTGATAGAAATTTGCTTTGTATGTTAGAGCTTAAATAATTTTGCTCGATCGGCAGTGGTATTTGGGTTCCAAAACCCATTCAGTTATCTGCTTCAGGAGACACAATAATGTCTCCATGATAGTGAGCAGCCAGCTGACTTTTTTCCACAACAGTTGACAGACCCAGCATGTGGAATTCTATGTCTACCTGTGCACTGCATTTTTTGGTCTCACCTACCTTACCTACCCTGCACTTTGATTTCTAAAAGCAGAGGTCACCCTGGACAACAGAGAATGATGGGCTTTCCTTATCCTCATTGGACAGAGCAGACTGGCCCATCTATACAGCATGACTAACCACAACAGTCACATGCGTTTGACATGTCTCTGCATTCCCTGCACGCGGTGCCCCTGGTCATCCATGAAATACAGCCTTTTTCTATTTAATATAATAAGTAAAGATAGCACTTTTACAGCCAAGTACATTTGCTCATACAGTACAAGAAAGCTGACATGGTGGGTGTTCATTCAGACACATTTAACACAACAGAGTAAAATAAAGTAACATAAGAAGCATAAAGTATCAAAGGTTGAAGAAAATACAATAAACATAATATAATTTGAGCAATTATTTATAGGAATGTGCATATCTAAGTAAAATGAACACAGAAGTAGAAACAGCAGCAACCACAAATGTTAGTATGTGTGACTGGTAACATTTTAATGCACGCCCAGTCCACAAGTTTGGCAGCTGCACCTGGAAGGAGCTTGTTGATGCAGTAATGACTAAGTGCAGCCAGACAGCTAATAAAATAAGATAAAATAAAAGTTTGAATACATGCCCAGGCTTGGAGAGAAAGATGTTTAGGTGAGGGTCTTGGGAATACATATAGATGACTTTAGGTTGGAGTTGTATTGTGTGCCACGGTTGTTGCACTGCTGGCTGTTTGATGTCTTTTGAGTATTGGAAAAAAGAATAAAAAAAAGCAGCAAATCCTCCCACACTGGTTCTCCACCCGGTCACTCCCTGAACTTGGGCACACCCTGGCCTGCTACACATATTTACAATCTTAAAGTCAAAACAAAGTCTTATTCTGATAGTTTTGGAAGTGGATACCAACAGGAAAAATATTTGGTAGCATCACCTGATCTTTGGTACTAATAATCCTTTCGCTTGCACACGATCCTTCCACCACCCATGTTTCATGGGTTGCAAGAATTGTTTTAGAGTTTAGGGAATTATTTATGTCTATTTACATGCTTAAAAGCACCTGTACAAGAATGCAACAATGCGTCTACCAGCTGTGCAAGGTGACGTGTTCGGTAATGCAATGATACATGACCGGAAGAACGCGGCAAAGCAAGAATTCTGTGTTGATAAATATATTTGTTTTGTTTGGTTTAGCTTTTTTGTTGCCACAATGACCAACAAGAGCAAACATGTTGAGAGCGTTCAGAAAACGTGGGACCATCTGCTATGAAAACAAACAAAATAAAACCAGGAAAAGGCAGCAAACAGTGACTAGAAAACATGCAGATGAAATAACTCCAAGGGTCACTGCCTGCTTAAGCATATTCTGAGGCCATTCTTCAAGATATTTTATACAGCTATTTCAATTTTTCAGATAAAAAGCCGAATTGTTATCACTGCTAATATATATTTACAGGTCGTACTGAGAGCAGTAGGTGTGGCGGTGCTCCCACTGCGTTTTTTGCCCTGCAGGAAAGCTGCGATGATCCTGCGCAAATATGAGCAACACTGGCACAGAAAGAAAGTAAATACATCATCACACACCTGTAATATGAGCAAATACACTTTCTTCTAAGCACTTTCATGACGAAAAGCAGACCTAAATTAGGATTTCGTTGTGACTAAAGAGGCTGAAGTGACTCGAAGTTAAACTTTTTCCCCCAACAAAAGTCAAAGTCAAAAGAGTTTATTTGTCAAGCACATGGTTGTGTACCATGTGTTGAAATGTGCACCGATCTGAACCAGGATGACTGTGCGAACAATCTATAATTAAGGAAAAAACGCACAGTCTTCCTGGAGCGATCAGGTAGGCGTCTGGACGTGGCCGCGCCATTTTGAAGTATCAACAGGATGCCTCTGAAGCGCGGCGCAGCTCGTTTGTTTTGCAGATAAAAGAACAACATGTGCACACCGATGACTATATTTTTTGTATTTAAATTATAAAACGGTCTGCAAAGAATTACTGTTCGATCGATTATACAAGGAAAGTCTCTCAGATTGTGAAGGATTACGACCGCACTTACTACAGTTCGTGTTCCCGCGGTCGTTTCCTGTTGATGAAGGAAGCAGTAGAAACTGATCCGGGATCAGTTGTTTAACTTTCCTCTACGGTACGCGCACAGGAGTAATTACGCAAACGTCATTTGGCATCTGATTGAGGATCAGTCGCTTAAGTTTGCTTCAACGTTGTGGTGAAACCGAGCAACTGCTCAGCGTTTACCTGGGACTCGACCAACGCCCATTTTGCCACATAAATCCACTTCCCAGCCCAGCAGAAGAATCTGGTTCGGTTCTGTTTGTAACAGATCCTGGATCAGAAACGTACCTTTGTAACCTTAATTTTAGCGCTAAAGAGACTTGTCTGAAAGAAGGATTAAAAAAACATTTCTTCCCACTGGGAGACAAAGCTGTTGATAAACTATCTGAAATACGTAAGACGCAAAAGTTAAATTTTTCAAATATTTTACTTGTTGCTCATTTATTGATGTGCAGAATTTTATTAGGAATGGTATGCGTTTAAACTCTGAAATCTCAATCTCTGCTTCTTGGAAGGATGTCTTCATATCAAGCTTACCTTAAACTTGCAAAAACACTTTAAATTTGTTTTTAACTGTATATTATTTCTCAGAAGCTGAACGTGAATGTGCAATTTTAGCCTGGTGCCACCTACTGTAAAACCATGCACAATTTTACCTGTATTAATAATCATAATGCATATATTAATACAATATAAGTCAATGTGGCAACACCCAGAAATTCATATAATGCATTACTTCTTAGGTTTATTTTTTTAAGTAATTTGCACCCCTTTTATGATTACAGTCTAGCTGAACTGGCAAGATTTCATAAAGCACCAGCAAATATAAATAATACACAAAAAAAATCAAGCTATTTTGACACTTTCCCTTCTTTTTTACTGTGCAACTCATATATTCCTTATATATTCCTTTGTCCTCTTGATGTAACACAATTAACCCCCACCTTGACCTAAATTGTTCCAAACAGGCTTAGCCTGTATTATTTAATTGATCACCAAATAATTGTGTGGTAACCGGGTTGGACCTGCTTCCCCGAGGCACATGGTGGACTGTGTGTGAGGGCCACGGAGAGCATTTGCGTCACAGTGCTTGTCATCTTCTCAGTTGGCTTGAAGAAAGAAGACATGCCAACCTATGCAGCAATCTAACAAGGCACCTATTGAATAAGCTATCATGTTGGCAGACATTTTAAGAATTCTCTGTTCCACAGAATCAGGTACATAACTTTTCCCAAAAAACTATGAAATAAAATGTAATTTTGCTGAAACTAATAAAGTGAACTTAGACTAATGACATGATATTGTATTCTAACGGATAGTCGTTTCCAGTTGCTTTGTCAAGATGACAGAATTTTTTTAAACATATTAATAGAATGTGATATTTCTTAAAGTGTCCCACCCCTGGCCAAATTCATCAAATTAATAATTTTTATTATTTACACACTTATTTTCTTTCAGCAACACCCACAGATAAATTAAGAACAATCCAGCTAGGATAGATTCTGTAGTGCAAAATTTATTTGGCATTTATGTGAATTAAGAAACTTTTCAGATCTGTAACACAAAGCCTACCGTAAGGTTACCTGTAACCCTGTGCAGAGCAATATGAAAAAGGTTGAAATCATCATGCATAACATCAGTTACAAAGCTGGAATTTGTTTCAGGAAGCCAGTTATCAGATTGCCTGCATTATGGCCAGGCCTGCTTGTGGCTCCCAGTGCAGAGAGCAGCATATGTGTCACACATGCTGGGGGAGTTAAAGTTCACTCGGTGGCTCAGTGAGGAACCAGCTGCCAGGGACTCCCTGCTCAGCGCTGCGACTTGCCTGTAAAAGACATGAAGTTCCTGCTGTCTGAGACAAGATTGGGACAAGGGGGCATGAGACCCAGGCCGCAAGCTTCCTGTGAGTGATTCACAGGGCACAGCAGGTGTGGGCAGAGCTAATTGTTTCCCTCCAGCAAGAGGGAAGTCTTTATGAATTTCACTGCAGTTTCATATGTGCCAGGCCATCAGCATCCCAGCAGTTACATCAGCCTCAGTCAGAAGGCAAATGTGCACCAGGGAACCTGGAAAAATACATTTTTTAATGCTTTCTGAGAACGAGAGCAGGAAACAAGAAGCAAGATTTTTTTTTTCTTTTTTACTGAATAGACCATCAGAGGAGGACAAGCAATAAATCTGTTCATTAAGATCTTGTTATGGAGTGACTGAAAAACAACACACGCACACACACAGATAAAAGACTGACTTGGTTATATATATGCAGGGGTGCGTGAAATGCAGTCAAGGTTGTTTGCTGCCACTTACGTTCGTCTCTCTTTCAGAAACTCCTGTTCATGTACCTTTTCTGGCCTTCAGTTAGCAGAGTAACCTTAACAAATAGCTCAAAATTCTCAGTGAATGGAACTCCACAAATTAAATATAATCTCTGAGGGACAACACCAGCCAGAGTCCATGCTGATCAATTTTGTTGATATTCACTAGCATCTTGCAGCAGAGTGTTTTTTTTAGGATAGTGTATATACCTTGGTGCTTTTTATTATTTTATTCTGGTGATTCTAATATTTTTTTCTGATAAACCTGCATTATAAAACTTTTATTGGGACAGCCACTGTATTTTTGTGCATGATTTCAGTCGGATTTTGTTAGCTGAAAAGAAATTATACAGTGGATGAGTGCCAAAGTGTGAAATACCTACAATGCACTGCATTTCAGTTTTGGCAACAATGCCACGTCTAAGTCATAATTGCTCATCGATGACCTCTGATATCTAACAATCAGCTAGTTATATTCAGACGATTTCATGGTATTGATACAGTGGAAAATCTTCTGCCAATAATGTAATTATCAGTGTGTGGTTATTGTGAAAACAGTGACTCTGTTTAAAGGTTGTGTATTGACAACCTGTCTGGAGCTGCAGTTGACAGGAATGCCAATGAGCATCCTCATTTTGTCTTCTGTCACTGTTCTTGCCAAACCCGACCCGTGTGGCGACGTAAACAAATGCAGGTGGAATACTGTCTAAATAGCAGTGTTTCTTTTATAGCATCACACCCCTAACACCAGTCATTCTCTGCCACTCTTCAGGTGTTTTATGCTGCAGTTTTGGGTTTTAAATGTGGAACCATGCAAACATTTGGTATGTTGTCTGCTATGTACAGGCTGCAAGGACACAGTGAAATCTTAGATATGAAGAGAAACATTTTTATGTTCTTGGTTGGTACCACGGTAAACAAATAGTAGTTTTACTGCATTTTTTCTTATGCGAATGCCGCATAGATACTCATGATCAAACAAGCAGCACAACAAAACAGACATACAGATCCAAACAAGAGCCTTGTTGTCAGTGTTTATCTCACCATTTGACTTATGTACCGACTGAAGTGCATCTGCAGTCTCTGTATGACTCATTGAATTTCTGGTGTTCTTTCTCTAAGCAGGTGGATGACAGTGTTATTAATAATTGAGCACTCCCTATTTTAAACCCTACAAATGTAACCGTATACATTTCAAAGAGCAGAATGGCTCCAGCATCCAATTCTGCAAAGATCTCAGGAAGGTTAATGGTTTGATTTCTTGCTGAGCCATTGCAGGCCTATAGCCCTGTCTCCTAGAGGACAGGAGACATGCATTCAAGTGCACTGTGCTCCCAGTCTGTTAAATAAGGACAATGATGTCACTCCTAATTAATTTAAAGAAAGTGAACGCAGCCAGTAGTGTAATGGTTGTCAGTTCATCCTCTCCTCCCTGCTTCTCCTCTAGTGTCCTTGAACAAGATTCTTGTCCTGAGCTGCCCTAGTGAAAAATACACACCTCTATACAAGGGCCAGGCATCTATTTTGCTCTGGAAAAAAGCATCATCTAAGCAGCACACCCATAATAATAAGTCCCTCATTAGTTAAAAAAAACTGCATATTCTTCTATTTATCGACACACAGCATCTAGACTTTGCTTGAATAAGTAATAACATATGCAGCAACATTAAGCTGTGGACAGAAGAGGTGGGCACCCATTGTTTTGGTAACCATTACAATGTTGAAATTTCTTTCTTTGTTTTTCTACTGTAATTGCACTGACGGTGACCTCACAAGAAAAGACAGTAATAATTTTGGTTAATGGTGCGATAGGTCAGGAATACTGGTGAACACAGATGAAGATGGGACATTGGCCCCCCCTGCTGGCACTTTCCATTTGCATGGCGTTACCAGAGAAACAGCTATGGCAGCATCATGTGCTGTTTTTAGAGAAGGAATGCCTTATAAGACGTGGCTGTAATACACTGATTACATAATGGGGGTTTGAATAGCATAACAGGAGGCTGAAAGGCTGCAAAACCAAATGCTGTATACAACAAAGTTTTCCATTGAGGGCCTGAAGGAAAATTTAGGTAAGTACAACGTATATCTAAGCATGTTTAACTGTACTGTATATACTCATTGGCCACTTTATTAGGTAAATACAAACAAACAACTCATCCCACACACTAGGTGACCTTATGGTTGTGACTCAATATATTTAATGTTCGATTGTTACTGTTTGAATGAATGTTAAAATGGCAAGATGTGTAACCTAAGCATGTGTTTGTAATGCTAGAATCTAAGAAACATCCACCTGGTTTCCCAAATGCATCCCTTTATGCGAGTGTAGCCTTTATCATAATGACACTTATCAGTACTATATTGCTCCATGACCCAAAACACACGTCTTCTCAGGATGGTTCCACCCCCATAACAGTCCGTTACTGCGGTGGTCTTTGTAGTTCCCATCTCTAAATTTGACAGAGTATCTTTGGGATGAAGTGATGAGGTGAAACGCAATGTTTGCAGAAAGAAGGTCCTGCTAAAAATGTGCAGAAACGGTAAAGCTGTGATGCCAGCATAAATAAACAACACTGTCGAATTTTTCTTGCACCATGTTGTTGCTTTCATGCTGATCTGGAGCCAAAAGCAAATCCTACCTGATTCTAGCTAGGTGTACCTAATAAAGTGTCTGGTGAGTGTATATTTTATTACCATACACTGGGGTTTTCTTCCGTTCTACTAATGAAGAGTTACAATAAATCTAACACCACCTTTCTTGGAAATCATTTGTTAACCCCAAGCTACTGAGCTGAAAAGAGAAGTTCCTGTAGGTCTGGGGTATTCATGCCATGCAAATCCCCACAAGACTAATTTATAATACATAGACTCATATGAGGGACAGCAAATCTGTATTCAATAAATGTACAAGTTTCAGAACATCAGAATTCTACTGAGCCAAAGTTCTTCTTCTTCTTCTTCTTCTTTCAGCTGCTCCCATTAGGGATCGCCACAGCGGATCAATTGTTTCCACTTCTACTGCAGCCAAAGTTATTTATTAGAAATTATTTATGATTTAATCTGTCATTGTTAATACCTCTCTGGCTGCAGGACATATTTTACATTTGTGTAAAATGCTTCATTGCAAGAGTTTGTTTCCAGTATTTTTTAAATATTGACAAAAACATATTAACTTAATATATTTTTATTGATTAACAGAGCTATGCATGACAAGTAATAATTATAACATTTGTGGGGGGTATAATAAAAGCATTTATGGACAATAGTGCTATAGACTACAGTGGCTGTACAAACTATTGCTGGAACTGCAAATATTTGGAAATATTTACTATATTGCCTTTTTTGAAAGACTAATGGTTTTCTCTGGAAAAAAAAAACTAGCAATTTTTTTTAATGTCATGCCTTCTGGTTAAGGAGATTTACAAGTCATTTATTCCCTTGCTGCATGAATATAAACAACAAATGTACAATTTTACAGGTGTCAGTTAAAATGTCAGTGTATCATTAACAGGACTTCCTTCAAATAAGTTCACATTTTACTACAATGATCCAGTAAAAGCCAAAATATAAAGCAGAACACAGCAGAAGGTGTTGGCAAATTGGATTACCTACTGGATCTGTTAGCAATCCTCCTTGTTGATTACAGTTACTTTTATTTTGCTTAATCTGATGGGATAAGGATTCTGGGACCAGCGTTGTGGATTGGGATAAGAAATCTGACTTCGATTCAGAAGCTTTTATTTTACTGGAGAAGAAGGTGAAACAAGGCACTGGCTGGGATTCATAGGGAAAGCAGTTCACTAATCTGACTGCAGCAAACATTGCTGTGATTATTTTGGAGATTGTATGTGATGTGACCTTGGTCATGACCTTTAACAGTTTATCAAATGATGTATTCTGTGTAATGATATAATGAACTCTACTATGAACTGATGTGAGGGAGCTGACATTCTGCTAGAGCATTAATAAGATTATTCATTGAACAAGTAACAAGCTTTAAAATGGAAATCTCAAACGTGATCCCTGGAAAACTAAAACCTGCCAGCATGTCGGTCTGCTCCTAGTTTAAAGTCATGATTACATCACTGTAACTAAGACTTGTAAGATAAGGATTTTCGGATTTAGCTTTTGATGTTAAGACTTTGAAGGATTCAAAGTACAGCACATAAGGAAAGAAAATCATATCGGTGTTTCAGATTTGTGCATATGCATTTAAAAAAAGAATTTATTCCTCAACTTATAAATGGTAAAAATGTGCTGCATTATGATGCCTGGGCTCATAATGAACAGACACATGTCCTAAAACTAATAGCTCACTTAGGGTAATGCATGAAAAATTACTGCTGAAGAGAAAAACATTTAGTGTAGCTGCAAAAATACAGCATAAGATTGCTATACAGGTGTATCCAATATGTCACACTGTCATTTCTCTTGAAAAGGGCAGAATATTATTACTGGAGCCTGAAGCGAGGTGACTAATGTAACACGGGTCTTTCAGAAATGGATGAGGAACTCAAAGGATTATGTGACTGTACCGTATTGACCAGGGAGTCAGATGCCAACTGTGCTAGTGTATATGTAAGAGGTCCTCTAGTACTAACAGGTGTGTTGACCAGCCCTGGGGGGGGGTTGGATGTAATGGACACTGTAGTGGGACAGAGGCCTTGCCTACTTTAACCTTGCTTAAAAAGTACTTATTTGCTTAGGGTACCTGGAAAGCTGTGCTTGGCAACAGGATAATAAAGTTTTTATGTATGTATGTATGTATGTATGTATGTATGTATGTATGTAAGTATTTTTTTTGTTTATCTATAGATTTATTTAAAATATTTATGAAGTAACAGAATAATACTATGGAACATATATTGACCCATACTACTATCCACATAGTATCGTGAAAAGAAAGAAAATAGTTAATTTTGAAAATAATTGCATATAATTTAATGGTTAAGTCACTAAAGAAGGTAGCACCTTCCAAGTGTAACATTTATACATTTCCAAATACAACATTTATAAGTGTTCGAGTACAACACTTATTTAATTAGTTTTTTAATGAATTTTTATGATATTATGGTTTCTGCTGCTGACCACAATTATATAAGCGAAAAGTCAAAAAAAAAAAAAAAAAAAAAAACCTTTTTAGGGTTTTAAAGGTTTGTGTAACCGTTAATTAAGTTCCGCAGGAACTCAGGTAGGAACCAAAGTTTTTTCAATTGTAATGGAGGGAAGTGTTTCTGTGACGTACCTCTTATGGTCACGGAAGTATTTTGGTGGTGTGTTTTACAGGGTGAGTGAGTGGATTTGATTCTGGGGAAAGAAAAGAGGAGCTGTTGTGTTTTCTGTTTGCTGTTCAAAAATGCTTTTCAATAAATAGCCGTATCGGCTTGTCTTATTCGTCCAGTATTACTTGACCGTAAGCTGAAGTGTAGTAATCGCTACCAGAGTATCAGTTCGCGGTGTCAAACTAAATGACAGACTCGCTATGAAAAGAAGGCAAGTTGAGAAAATGTATGTTTACTGTATGTAATATATGTTGAAATAAAGACGCAGTTCTCCTGTGACCTAAAGTTATAGTACAAATAGTGCAACAATTTTGCTTTACATCAGCCAATGAAATATAATTGTAACTAAATTAGCAAACTGGACAGTAACGCACGCTTTATTTTTATCAAGTGAACTTTGTTCAAGTTTGACCAAATCATTATGCTTAACATGTCCACAAAAGAAACATTTTGGCAGGCTGACCTGTAATATGGGAAATTGCTGTAAATCAGATATATCAGCTGTAGATATATTTAAAAACTATATGATGTAAAATTTGTATTTTATTCAGATGCAGTGTGTTCTAGTCAGCACGTCTGGGACCAGTGTCCCCCTGGCAGATGGCCGTGCCTTGATTTTTGGCCGGGGTCCAGAATCCCAAGTAACTGACAAGAAGTGCTCAAGAAACCAGGGTGAGTCAGGGTGTGATAACACTGGACATTGCCTTTTACAAGTAGCTGAGGTTTATACAGCCTTTAGCAGTTACATTGAGTGTCTTGAGTTATATTTCATGGACCTATTGTTGTACTGACCCCATCAGAATCCCGGTCATCCCATTGATTATTATGAACTGCTGTATTGTCTGCTTTTTCAGTTAAACTGGTGGCCAGTTATGAGGACCGGACAGTACTTGTGACACAGGTGCCTATATGTCCAGTTCATTCTGACCTCATTTTGTGGAAAAAAAAATTACCCAGTTGTGTAAAATGGCCAAATAATTCTTTTGTAGCTTAACATTGTAAATTGCTCAGAGAAGAGTGTTCTGTGAGTAAATGTAAATATTGTCACAGTAAAAAAACAGCTAAACTGATTTGTGAATGTGTATAAAATACCTTTTAAAACATACGAATGTGCATGAAAATACATTTTAAAACATAGTTTTAGAGTTTCACAAAGCAAGTTTCGGAGTGCAATGATGATTTCTGTGAATTGCAGTTGGGTACAAACCCTTCCTTTCTGGGAGATCAGGCTCTGAGCAAGGGCCAGTCTGGGCACTTGACTGAGGGTGGGACCCTGTACCTGGTGAACCAGAACCACCCCTTCACAATGCAGTTCTCTGATGGCTCTGGTGGGGCCTCCTCACCTATACCTTCAAAGGCAAAGAAGAGTGAGACGAAAAAGGATAAGCAGAGAGACAAGCCCAAACGGAGCATCTCAGATTTCTTTAGTGTTTCACCAAAAAAGGTCTGGTGGGCAAATTTCCTCAGCCTCACTTTTTTATATCCAAATGTTGCTTCATCCTTGTCAACAGGAAACAACTGTGAAATGGCAAGCAACCATAATGTGTATTCTTATGTGAAACAATATTCCATGAATAAGTTTAATGTTTAAAAATTAGAAATTAAGAAATTCCATTTAACCCCCAAATAACACACTTTAATTGTTCTTGAAAATGCTGTGCTAATTAAAATTGATTATCCTGGGATTCTATTCATTCATTCTATTAATTTTAAATGGGAAGAAAATCATTTCCCAACAATCCTAAACCAAATATCACTAAAACACTATACATTGTAGCACACACAGCAGTACCTCCATGGAGCAGAGTACCAGCTCTTTTGCGGCTCTGTGCTGGCTTCTGCAATGTTTTGAAAAAGTTATCTGAAGACTATCTGCTTTTTTGTTTTTACTTGTTTTTGTGCAAACAGAGCAATGTACCAAAACCTTTACATTGAATTACTTGTTGCATTATGTTTACATTGAATTTACACAATGTATTTGTATGAGGAAACTTATAAAAGTGATAGTGAAATAATTATTTTGTAGAACAAACAAATGTTGTAATTCTTTTAAATTTTTATGACTATTTATAGTCTTTGAAGAGAACATCTAAGCAAGAGGATGAAGTGTCTGCTAAGCGTGTCTGCCCAAATGAGTCTTCTGAGGGGGAGGATGAGTTGGAGAGTGTCACTGAGGAGAAACTTAAACAGCTGCAGGAGTTCGCAGAAAGAGCAAGCAGTCATGAGTCAGTACAAAGTGCAGCCATGGGGTCTTCTCCCTGCACCAAGGACCGCTGGGAACAAATGGGAAACCTTATGACTTTTACTGCAGCTGGAGTTGTGGCCAGGGAGAAGGTGAGGACAAATGCCGACCTCCTAAGGTCATTACAATAAAACTTACAATTAAGTTTAAATACTTCCATGGTGCAACTGCCTTTTTTGTTCAGGTTGCAGGGTTTGATATTGATGGGTGCATCATCACCACCAAATCGGGGAAAGTGTTTCCTACAAGTCCAGACGATTGGAGGTTGGTTATTCTGTGCAATGCTACCATTAACTACATTTTAGCTGATGATTTTTCTATTGTCAGCCTCATTTCATGGTGTTTTTCCCATTTGCAGGATTTTGTACCCTGAAATTCAGCCAAAGTTGGCCAATCTGTTAAAGGATGGATTTAAGGTCAGTATGTACATATTTTTTTTTATACTCCAGCTCAGTGAAACGGGAGGTACTGAGAACTGAGGCACTAAGGAAAGCCTGACTGTAATGTTTATATCTAAAGGATGATCACTACTTGTGTATCTTTCTGTGTCAGGTGGTGTTTTTCACTAACCAGATGGGGATTGCGCGTGGGAAGCTCAGGCCGGAGGTGTTTAAGTCTAAAGTGGAAGATATCCTGGAGACAGTCAAGCTGCCTATACAGGTTACGCTCACATACATAGCTTCCCCAAGAAATTTTGAATGCTAACTTTATTTATTTATTTATTTTTGTCAGATCACTGCCAATTTCTGCTGACATTGCTTTGTTTGTTTACTGCCAATGTTTTTTAAATTTGTTGAACTGGCAGTATAAAAAAGCTGGGGGAAACCTTGAAGCAATAAATGCAGTGAATAAGAAAGCCTAGCAGGAGTTCTTTGCTACTTTTAAAAAAAACATTGCAGTGAAAAAGATCCTACATCCTTGTGAACTTTGTAGGTGTTTGTAGCAACTGGCTCTGGAATCTACCGGAAGCCTGTGCTGGGAATGTGGGACCATCTTTGTCAGAAGGTGAGGTAGGCTTGAATGTAAACTGCACTTAAATCCTCTGCTTCTCATGTTTCTACTGTATTTTAAGGGAAGTTGACACAGAGGTTGAGCCCTCCTTACGTTTCGTTATGGTTTTACTAAACCACAGGCATTTGAACTGATAGTGATTAAAATCCACAGATTTGAATTTCTACGTTGTCTCGTCCTCTTTGTCAGGCCAATGATGGCATTACTGTGGACAAGACCCAGAGTTTCTTTGTTGGAGGTAAGCTGATAAATGATATGTTCCCAAGTCTGGTTTTCACTTTGGCATTTTCTCGTTCTATTTACAGAAAAGAGAAGAACTTTGACTTCAGTTTTCCCAAACAGTGAATAAAAAATGCATAAAATAGGTGGTAGGAATGTGTATCAAGCTTGTCCTTTGATAAGTGCATGGTTTCTGATCCATATTGAAGGGCAACACAAGAGTTGTTTTCTTCAGAATGACCTTTCCACAACACTGTTGACCTACAGAGACCTCACACCTTCTGACGTTCTCCTGTACCTGTTGCAGATGCAGCCGGTCGACCTGTGAACTGGGCACCAGGAAAGAAGAAGAAAGATTTCTCTTGCAGTGACAGATTGGTAAGAAATCCTTATACTAGAATCTCTGTGACCATAACTTCTGTGAGTCCCTCCCCATGTTTTCTACTGTGAGACAGCCACAGTCTACTCACATTCTACCATCTTCTGCTCTTCTATACACAGCTGTCCCTTCTGTGCTGACTTCTGTAAGTGTTAGCCTCTTTTTTTGTTTTGAGATGTGTACAAGTTTCTTTCACACAAATCTGTACTGTTCTTTTTTTAGTTTGCTCTGAACATTGGGCTGCAGTTCCACACTCCTGAGGAATTTTTCCTTGGCTGGAAGCCGGCTCCTTTCACCCTTCCAACCTTCGATCCTGTGAGTTACAGCTTTAGCCTCACAGTACAGAGTATAAGCAATACAGCCTCAGTGCTGTGTGTGACTGCCATCTGAGTGTGTAGTACCTGTTCATTCTCCTCAGAGGACATGTGACCCAAATGCCTGTCTCTATGATCCACCTGATGCTTCCCTCACCTCATCACAGAAGGAAGTAATTGTTGCTGTGGGTTACCCTGCTTGTAAGTTTTTCTGCATTTTTAATTTTCATCTAGCTCATTTGCTGTTGGTTTGATAGGATTTACTAATTTTCCTCATTTCCTATTTCCCTGCAGCTGGGAAATCCACCTTCTTTCATAAGCATGTGGTTCCAAAGGGCTATGTGTACGTGAACAGGGTGAGTTAATTGGCTGTACAGTGTGTGCTTGCATATACAAATACACACAGACATACACACACAGACAGATTAAATCTATACCCCAGGTTGTTTATACTAGATGTATCAATTTTAACAGTTAATTTATAGTTGTCTAACATAGCTTAATGTTATTGGTATTATTTTCTTGTAGTTGTTCTGTTAGCAACATTTACAATGTATTATTATCATATCTACATATTGAACAGATATCACTAGATCCAGTCTTTTGCAGTCCTGCTTGCATGGTTTGTGACAGCAATTGTGACAGTGGGTTGCACCACACTGCAAAAAAATTGTGATAGTTTGCAGGTAGTGCCTGGTCATATTTAAGGAAAGTAAATAGAGAAATGTGGTCCCTTCTCAGGATACTTTAGGGTCTTGGCAGAACTGTGTGTCAGCTTGTGAGCGTGCTCTGAAAGAGGGCCACAGCGTTGCTGTGGACAACACCAACCCTGACCCAGAATCTCGTAAACGGTACCTCAGATCGCCGTGTTAAAGATGTGTGTATACATATGTACTCTTTGTGCAGCAGATTTGTTGTACCACCCATTGTCATTGGTTGCTCTTCAAACTCCCACCTGCAGGTACCTGGATGTGTCTCAGAGGATAGGAGTGCCCTGTCGCTGCTTCCTTTTCACGACCTCCATGGAACAGTCTAAACACAATAACCGGGTGGGTACCCAAGCAAGCTAAGGGCAGGGAACAGCTTCAGCTTCTTGCTGTCCACTGTGTGGTTCTAGGACATTTTCACTCAGGCCTCTTTTTCCCTAATATAGTTCCGCGAGATGACACCAGGAAACAAGCACGCCAATGTCAATGACATGGTCT
This sequence comes from Heterotis niloticus, assembly GCA_018136845.1. Classification (NCBI taxonomy): domain Eukaryota; kingdom Metazoa; phylum Chordata; class Actinopteri; order Osteoglossiformes; family Osteoglossidae; genus Heterotis; species Heterotis niloticus. The sequence continues at coordinate 24,167,017 of CM030893.1, forward strand.
TCCACAGTTATAAGTGAGTGAACCATTTTTTTGCTTGGCCGTTGATAGTACAGTGGCTGGTCTGTCCTGTAGGATGCAACTTGGGGAGGGTTTTCACTGATGGGTGGCAAATTGAAACCGACAACATTCAGATGTTTGCTTTAAGACCAAGTTGACAAGATGCATATTCAGTGCCCTGTCTTAACTACAGTACTTCCAGTGCCCTGGCTTCAGTTGACCCACTACACCCTTTTCTCTTCACAGGAACAAGTTTGTGGAACCAACTCTGTCTGAGGGTTTCTCTCAGATCCTGAAAGTGCATTTTGTCCCCAGCTTTCCAGACAGCCAGAGCGAGGTTCTCTATAAGCAGTTTTCCGAAGGCTGATTATTGGATTTTCCAACCCTTGTCACTTTCAGCAAACGCATTACCTTTGACTTTGACTGTTGAGTCCTGAGCGGTTTGTATCTCATTACAGTAATTCCCTCTATTTATGAATGATTACTACTGATTCTGCTCAGTGTTTACAAAGATCACGCTACTCTGTGTAGGAAGCATTGCTAAATTTTATCACACTGATAACGCAACTTGCAATTTTTGTCGACTTAGACATTGCATAAGTGCATCTTGATATGTTTATTGATGAGAATTAAAAGTAATCATATATGCAGAAATTATAGGTTAGGAGTATTTGTAGGTGGTGGAGCCCAAGATGGTCATTTGGTGGGACACAAGAACTCCCACACCTCTTCAATAATGCAGATTTTTATGGAACGATTTGTTGTGAGTGTCCAGTCGTCAGTGTAATAATTCAGTTTGTTGTATAGTGTGTCCTCCATGTTATTGGTGGATTGTAGAATAAAAGGGTATGTTTTTCAAAACTGAGGAACGTGGCCTTTTTGCAGCCTCATGCAATTTATCCAGTGAACAATAAAGTTTCTCTTATCCATCTAGAATAGTTTAGTACAATCCTCCTTGTCTTGCCATTTCTTCTGAATACAGAATCGCCTGTTGTTGACTTGTTCAAAAATGTATATAAGATTTTAATCTGTTAGTCTGTGGGTTGAGTAGAAATGTCTGCTAGGCAAGTACATAAAGGACAATCACATTGCCATATTTTTTAATTGTATGCTTGTTTTATTAGCTTCGGAAATAATACAATAACATATATAAATTGGCATCTAATACATAGATTTTTTTTGTTTTTATTTGCCGATGTGTCTACCTAAATCATAGATTGATCTTCAGTTAAAAAGTGAGCACATGCGTTCTTTTCACTTGGGAAAGCAACTGTTTGTGGATGTTTTTTGTCTTACAGCCCGTTAGAGCCATTTTCATGCAACGTTGCAGGGTCAACCTATCTTTCTGTGGCAGAATTATGACTGAAAACTGCCATTTTGCATTTTGTGCACAAATGAAAAAAAAATCCATGCAGCAATGACCCAATTTTTATGAACGACCTTCTCTGGCCTTTTCTCTCCCCAGCTCAATCTCCAGAAGACTCCATGAAGAGTCTCATAGCAGCTAGCTATGCAGTGCTTTAAAAGAGCCTCAGTGTAACTACGAGTTTCTCAGCATTGCAGGACAGATGGGAGTAAAAAACGTTTCCCAATCCCCATTTTACTGCTTCTTACCATTAAAAAACCCTGCACTGATTCAACGTCAGTTTGTAATCTTCATCCCACCCCGGTGACGGCCATTTACCCCAATGACACAGATGACACAGCTTAGTGTTAGGAAGCACAGAAATAGAGACAAAATGGTACATTCAAAAAGTTCAAAAATTCTGATATACATATAAAGTAAAAGTTCTGAGTTCCTTCATCGTTTGCCGAGCTCGAATCCCAAGCTGTGAGGCCTGGCGGAGGATCAGGGAGGCTAAGGTGCTGGAGACTACGAGGCAGTGGAGACCTCTGTGGTGCTGCCAGACACCTCGGAACCATCTTCCACTTTCTTGCCAAAGAGTTGCATGATGCAGGTCCGGAACTAGAGGAGACAAAGAATGATCAAGGAGTTAGTTATTAGTTACTGGTTAACCTCATGCCAAAGAACTATAGTGGGCCAAGTGCTGAAGATATTTTTTCTGATTTAATGATGACCCCCGTTGCTGGAAACACTTGTTGGAATGACACTGTTAAACACATTTGAAGTAAATTTTTGATTTGCTGTGATGGACTGGACCCAGTGGTTCCTCCAGACCACTGTAACCCTGACCAGGATAAGCAGTTAATGAAAATGCATAGATGGAAATTTTGATCTGAAAACATTCATGTGCGCATGCATTTGGTTTTTAGAAGCATGAAAATATGGTTTCTTTAAAAATTGCTGGTGGACTGACCTGTCGGTTCATGAAAACGTAAATGATAGGGTTGTAGATGGTGGCGCTCTTGGCAAAGTAAGCAGGCATAGCTGCTGCTAGAGGGTGAAAGGCATAGCCTGGGTTGATGGCGGCAAAGGTGGCGAAGGTGGTGTAGGGGCCCCAGCACACGACGAAAGCCATCACCATGACGACCACCATGCGCGACACCTCCTTCTCGGCCTTCTGTGTGGACTCGGAGTCTTTCTGCTGCTGGGCCACCTGAACGACGGTGCCACCGAGGGAGAGCTCACGTCAGTACAGCATGTGACAAGCTTACCTACAGCTTACATTTGTTCACAGTTAAGTCATTGCTTCTCCATTTTCACGCTATAAAAGGATCATTTTAGCAATAGAACTAACAGCCTGGACAACAAATATTGCACAGTAATTTATAACATATGAAATATTAGAGCAATCAAATTTCGGTGCTGAAGAAGTTATGCTTGCAAAACTGAAGGAGACCATTTTGCAGTGGTTTTGTACATTTTTAGTGAAGTCTTGCAGGACTATGAACAAAATTGGGGCTAGAGTTAAAAAACACGGCGGCGAAGCTGCTATTTTAAGCTTCGCTCTTTGTTACCACTGGAAAATATTTACCTTAAATTACTCTAGTAAAAAAACGACATGTGCAGAAGCACAAAAAAAACCTGTCACCTTGGGTGTAATGTGTGAGGAGCTGTGTGGTACTTACACTGTGGATGGCGGACCATACAAAGATGTAGCAGATGATGATAACGGACAGCGGCAGCACACAACAGGTGATCATCAGGGTAATCATATAGGATTTCACTCCTGGGTCTTCGCTACCGCTGAACACATCTGGGCCGCAGGAAGTCTTCAGGCCATGGGGCCAGTACCTGCAAGGAGAATGGCCAGAGGTTAAGACTACTTCAGAGTCAGCTGAAGTCCAAAAAAATTCAAATTATTGTAGTTAATTGTGTTTGGGCAAAAGAATTGGGGAGTAAAGTGCGTTGACTCCTGATCGGAAGTAATAAAAGTACGATGCCTGAAAGAACTTCCACGTTTGTAAAATGTGGCAGCCATTTTGCTTCAAAGCATTTATTGTGATAAAAGATAATGTTGACTCCAAACATTGCTGTTTACATACCAAATTCTATGGATGTGATCCTCTGTGTGAATAACATGGTGGTGTATTGTGTCCACTAGGATACCTGCTCCAGCCAAAGATGGGGGGCGTGCACCAGATGATTGACCAGATCCAGGAGAAGATGATGCCTGCCATTGCCCATTTGCCATCGAATCGTACATTGCCAAAGGGCTTGCACACCACTACCCACCGCTCCCAGGAAATGACCGTTAGAGACCACAGACCTGCAATGCCTGTGTGATGGAAAGTGTACAAGAGTTCATTATGGACACGCATGGACCACAATGATTGACAATGTCTGACCTTCCTACTCAGAAATCATTCTGAATGAAGAAGGGCTCTTAGGTAAGAATTCCGTCCAGTTCTGACAACCGAAACCTGAGCTGCTTACCACAAACTGAGACGGTATATCCCTCAAATACACACATTGGGTGTCCCAGAATAAAGTAGCCAAAGATCTGGTTGATGACGCTGATGGTACTGGCCAAGACGGTCTCCCCCAGGTCAGCTATTGCCAGATTCACCAGGATCCAGTTGAGTGGGTGCCGTAGCTTCTTGAACTTAGCTGTGGCCACCAGTACCAGGCCATTGGTGAAGACAGAGGTAACGACCACGAAGAGCATCCACACGGTGCAGATGTTGTACACCCATCGGGGAGCAATGTGATAATTGGGGCCCTCGAAAGGATCTGCAAGGAAGGAATGTTGCCAGAGAGATGTAAGTAGATGGTGACAAAGGAAGCTGCTGGCACTTTACGTGAAAGAAATCGGTTTTGTGGACAGATGCGGAGTAAACCTGCTCCTAAACTGAGAAGGATTTTTCCCTGAGAACCTCTCTAAAGTTGGCCTTAATGTGGGTCCAGCAGCAGCGCCCGACCAAGTTGCTGTTCCATTACTCGCTGCTGTGTTACTCAGCAGATGCAAGTAATGTACGCTGTATCAGGGAAGGGCAAGACTGGAAGTTGAATCAGAAATTCGACTCGGCTAAATGATGCCGTTAAGACATCAGCAGCAGAACTCAGTAGAAAGGAGCCAGGGCAATATTGGATTTTTGTGTTCCATGAGGTTACATCAGCATGGGAGAAATGAGCAAAATCAGCATGTAAGTCAATAGTCTGGTGGACACAGCATCGATCTATTTTTAATTATGTGTCCATGCAGTATAACATCTCATCACTCCTGCAGGTTTTGCACATTGTCTAAATGAGTTATTTTCGGAATTATGAGCGATAAATTATGAGGGCATTTTGTTAATGTTTGAATATATTAAATTATGTAACATTTCGCCAAATAAAAATGAAAGCCACATAATAAAATGCATGATATTGTACAAAATATACATAAACATAAATTATTTCTAATATAAGCGGTGTATGTGGGTGACAGTGTGTCGCCTCAGTGTGGGTGATGTAGCTGTAGTACAGTCAGCCACAGTTTCCTTATGTCGCTGTCTGCTCTCTCACCTTTGGTGTTGTTACTGTTGGTGTAGACGAAGGCTGATTCTCTCGTTGCGTCCTCGTGACTGTGCCGCCTCGCCGAGAACACAGCGCCGTCCGCCATGTCGAAGTGCCTGCAGACCTTCCACAGATAAGGACCTAGAGTTCCCTCTTCTCTGGCCTAGTCGTGCCAGAGATGCTGTTTCAGGGTGTAGGCTTCCTCTTCTTCCCCTCTGCCCAGGAGTGATCTCGGTGTCACTCCCTGTTTCTCGGCCGATTCGCCTGCGGACGTCCTGGCGCCGCACCCCGCTCTCCCTGCTGGCTGAGACACCGTCCCAGGAAAGCCTGCTCTTATACTGCCCTGTGGAGCGCTGGCAGGATTAGCGCCGACACCTGTGTGATTAGCACACTAGGAAGCCTCGGTCAGGAAATGCCAGCCCATGCAGGATGTGCTCTCCTTTTCCAACCTTATCCCTTTAAAAGCATTAAATTAATCGTCCGCTAAATGCAGTTAAATGATCAGAGAGGAGCACCGGCGTCCAACGTCTAACACCTAATCCTCCTAAAGAGTTAGATTGTTTTGTGCAGCTCCGCTCATCAAAAGGTCTGTCAGGTGTCAGGAGGGGCGGGATGACATCAATTGGACTTGGTGGTCCAGATTCTTAGAAGGCTGTTACTGAGGTGGGTCTACGTTAAGTTAGCATAGGCTGACCCCTTCCATCCGATCACTTTTGATCTTCACAGCTCACGGCGCTTTGGGGGGGGGGGGGTGAGGCGGTGTCGTACTTAAGTTTGTTCAGTACAGCAGCAAGTGAGGTCAGTGATGTGATCCCCCTCCCGAAACGGGTGTCATCCTGAATGGCATAAAGAATGGAAAAAGTATGAGTTGTCTCACTAACCCCTCTGACCCTGCATGACATTAGTGGGCTGTGAACGTTTCCCTAACCCTCGGCTCCTGACCCGCCGTGAGCCGTGACTGCAGTTCTGTGAACTTTGTGTCGACCAAATATTGGGACTAAATTGAAAGACTGGGCCAGCCCGCTCAGTTACGTGGGATTTTACAGCAGCGCACGACACACAAAAGTACACTTGGTGGCTTCTGCCTGTAAACTCTTGTTTCTGTGTTTTATGACTCCAACCCAGGCTCACACAAGGTGTCATAAGCCTTTGGATTGCGAGCTCTAATCCTGCATCTGGGCTGTCCTGACTCCTCGGATTTTCCCGGCCTCCTCCAATCCCTACTCAGAACCGGGCAGAGTAATTACAGCGATTTTATTAATTCTACAGCCAACTAAATGATCCGTTTAGGTAATCTGTGACATGGCCGGACAGCTGTCGCAACCCTGCAGATTCTGCCTGAGAACTAGGAGGCACATGTGCGCTGGTTTGATCTGAGGAATTAATCCCATTAAGTCATTTAGGGGACGGATGCTGGCTGAGACAGGCACCCCCCCGTACCCTGCTGCCCTGCTTTCGTTCCTCCCACGAAAGTGTACTTCAGTACCAACGGGTCGTCTTCAGAAATCAGCCATTTCATCTTCTTTATCTAAGGAATCAGGCTACTGTTGAAGAAAGCACAGACTGGAAGGTTATAAGATATCTTTCAGAACAAGTCAAAACAGCGAATAATAAAAGCAAAAGGGGGGTAACTTTGGACTTTGAAATGTACAATTTGATTTCTTGATGTAACATTTCTCTTAAGATTACCATAAGATTGCTTGAAGTCACATTGCATATTTTTTTGTTCCTGGACTATTCTTTACTGTAGTGCAGAATAAGTAAGACGTTAACTACACAAACCAAAACACTGCACATTACACTTCATATGTGAACAGCATGCAATGGAAATGATTATATAGATATGCATTAATAATGTTTGCTGTCATGGAGGTTTAAAAAGTTATTCGATGTAAACTGAGCATCGTTCCGTCGGATTCTGTGACGTTTACTAAAGCAAACGTGTTTTACGCCTCCTTCGGCGCCGCGCGTCTGACGGAACGCCTCGCTTCCCTTGTTGGCTGACACTCCCCTCCCCCCTCTTCAAGGTGTGGTAAATGAAGGTGACATTGTTTGGCAGTGATACTTGGCACGTCAGTGACGCTTCGCACAAGCAGCAGCTACAGCAGCCCGTAATTCTGACGCGCTTAGCAATCCTTTCAAAACCTCGACCATACGGGACTGCCGTCTAATAATAGTTAAAGACCATTACAGAACCCCGTGAAAAATAACCAGCGAAATCAAACGGGGTCACAAGCGTGTTATGCACATGGAAACCACAAACGCAGCTGGCTAGCAAGACCGGGCATTTAGAAGCACTTCCGCAAGCTAAATCATCGCTTAAACAACTTAGGAACAGTTCTAAATGCAAATAAACAGAACAATATAAACATTTCTACTCTTTCTAACAGGTGGTGGTGATCCTCATAAAGGTAGGGTATTCATTAGGCTTTGTTTAACTCCTGTTGATCCCAGTTTCCATGGCAACTGGATGCTGTGACTTCTTTAATAAGTGGTGCTCGAGATCAGCTTGATCTTCATGATGTATAAGCGCTGATATTTCTTTTGATGTATTGCATATTTTTGCTGTCATTTTAGACATTTATTGTCACATGTACTATGAAAGAAAAATGCTATTAAAAATAAGTTAAAAACTTAAGGCATAGTATATATAATTTAGGAATATATAAAATATTTTTATGTATGTAATAGGTATGTATGTGCAGTATATTTATGTGCACCGTTTCAAGAAAATGCTGTCTACAATAGGCGGTTACAAGGCAGCCATATACAGTAATGTGATTCATGTCCATTTGTATTCTCCACTACACGTTGTCCATCACTTGTTGTCTACCTTGATGTTCAGCTGTAACAAATATAAAAAAAAATTCCTTGATAAAAATTATTTTTCCAGAACCTCTCACATTGCCTGCCTGTATTGTCACAAAGGAAGCTCACAATCTTTTTCATTCTTAAGTGAAAATGTTCATGTTTCTTGTTAGTCTTTAAATCTCACTTTGCCTTTGAATCTTCTGCTACCCTGTGTGCTGGCTGTGGCTCTTTTTTCCACCTGTGCATTTTTAATATAATATAGTTTATGGTTTTTGCTTTTCGAGACCATCGCAAGTGCTAATCTGAGGCTGAACTGTTTGGTCCATTCCTCCAACATATAAGGCTGTCTTTTTTTGACATTTATTTTAAATGTCACACCATAAATTTCTGCCGCAAGAAACTGTGTTTGGCAAGATAACACTTTATCTTGACTTGTCAGAATAATGTGCCTCACCTTAGGTTAACTAGAGGTAAATAAAAAGTAAAAAGTGATCAATTCAAATTCTGATTATTTTTTGAGAAATGCTGGTACTAGGCAAAAAAATCTTTTAAAATTGTAAATTCCATCTGTGTTGTGGAATGACCACTTCTTGAAGTATCATTTGCACTTACCGAATCCTCATAGGGCAGATTACCTTTTACAGACATCTATTTTTATTTTTATATATTTTCCAAGCAATACATCTGTTTGTATTTTTAAAATTGGCAATATGGGGCCAACAAGTGCCAAAAATATGTGGACCCCCCCCCCCCCGCTCCCCTTCAAACAATTGAACTGAGCTGTGTCATCCGCACCCATACTGTATACAACCACATTCTAGACAGCTGGGTGCTTTCAACTTTGTGGCTTCAATTTAGAGAAGAAGCTCCTTTCCTGCTCCACTATGACTGTGCCCACCCCTGTCCACAAAGTGAGCTCCATAAACACATGGTTTGCACAGATTAGTGTGGAAGAATCTGAGTGGCTTTCACAGGGCGCTGACATCAATCCAACTCAAAATGTCAGTATCGCTGATGCTCTTGTGGCTGAATGGGTACAAATTCCCAAAAATCCAGTAGGAAGTCTTCCCGAAAGAATAGAGGCTGTTGTAGCAGCAAAGGAGGGGGAATAGCTCCATATCGATGACCATGGGGTTGGAATGGGAAGTTCAACAAGCACATATGGGGGTGATGCTCAGGTGTCCACATACCTTTGGCCATAGAGTGTACAGAATGTCTGTAACTTATCTAGTTTCCTAAATCTCATTTTACTGTAGTTTTTGTGGAAGTTTTATCCATGTGTCAGTGTGTTAAATCCTTCTGGATACAAGAACTGTTTACACCCACTGTCTCTAACGCCCCCCATGTGGGCAGTAAGCATTTGCACATCCCTGTCTATTGAAGAATGTAAACACTAATGTTGGAGGTTGAATTAAAGTGCTCATATTATTTACCATTGACTGGGGGACTACAGTACGTACATCACATACTAAAGGCTCCATAACTGATATTTTTCAAAGGCTGTAAATCTGAATCATAAACCTCATTCCTGCACTTGTGCACAAGTTCAGCCATTTCGGAAAAGGCTAGAGTCTGCAAGGCCTCACTTATTTGGCTGTATGCTGTGTGCTTGTGTTGGAGATGTTTTCCACAGTGGCAGATGTTTATGGAATACTCAACACAGAGTAAAATACAGTCATTCTGTGTAGATAAAGTTTTAGTTAGAAGGAGCAAGTTTTCTCAAACCCACAAAATGAATCAGGAATCAACTGAAGAATCTGAACACAGTGCTTAAAGGATAGTAGTTTTTTTTAAAAGGTGACATGCAAACTGATAAGACAGCCATATTCATGTGCATTAAGTCAACAATGACAAGACTGTGATTCTCTTAAGATTCATGTAAAAAATTAATCTGCTCATAATCTTGAGAGAGCAAGGTCAGTGAGTGCTGTCATCTTTACACAGCATCTTTAGTATGCAAGTTATTTATTGGTAGGAATTCGAGTTCCTGGCCGAGGTGTTCTTTCAACCATGGCATCACGGAGAAGACGCTGATGTGAAAGTCACGCGCATCTGTGGGAGGAGACTTCCTCGAATACGTGAGGTCTTTGAGGGTGCACAGATCTCTGGTGCCCCAGCTGACCACGCCCACCTGCCAGAGACGACAAGCAGCAGCATGGAGCAAGAACGCATCAGTTTTCTTCAGCTAAAGGCTCTTCATTCTCACCATTATGTTTAATAGTATTTAAATAAAAAACTGTAAAAATGCTGGTCAAAATTGCCCTCAGTGTTCACAGTTCTGGCAAAATGTTTCATTTTCATCTGGTTATCAGGTTACTTCTACTTTCATGCAGAGACCATTTGAAGCTGATTTGAAAGCCCAAAGGAGATGTGCTTACTTGGAAGTATCGTTTCCTTTCCTGGAGGAACAGTGCCCCCCCAGAGTCCCCTAAGAGAAAATGAAGAGCATTTATTTCATATCTCATGCACTGTTATACTGGGATACGTTTTCCTCTAGCAGTTCAAGTGCTGCACCTTGTCCAATATAGACAGACTCACCCAGTTGCTTGACCTGATAACTTTAGTGTCACAAGTTCATGAGCTTAATCGCCACGCTGCCTTAAAGTGGTTAAAGTACCACATAAGGGCTGGTGTATCCGTTCCTTACCTTTACAGGTCAGGCTGTCCTGGAATTGCGTTGATCCTCCGGTGCACATGTACCTGTCAGTCACGATTTCCTGAAGGGACGCCAAAGCGTTTGGCGAGAGGATGGTGGCCGCGTGTTTAATGCAGTCTGGCCTCTGCCATGGAGAGAAAAATCAGTGCGTTTTACTCAGCCTGTGTTGTCATGGCTCCTCATTTGTCATTCTCAGTTTTACTAAACCCCCACGCTTTCTGCACCAACCACCACCAGCGAGTTGCTTATGGGAAAGCAAAGTCTTGAGCCCTAAAGGAGCAACTGAGGACCCGTCTGGGTTAAAAGGTACACACGAAATGGGTGCGGCTCCCACCTTACTCCTCAGATGAATGTGGGTTTGTTGATGCTCAGGAGAGTTAGGGGTGAGAAAGAAGGCGGGGGTCTCATCGAGCAGCAGCAGGGCTTTCTCTGAAAATGCACACAGCAGCTGTAACAGAAGTGCGCAACCACCTGATATGGAAGGACCACCCATCCGTTACACCATCTTATACCGGTTGTTAGTACAAAGACCTGCAGTGTACAGTCTCTCCTCAACAGCAGCTTTGTTAAAAACACACTCAATAGTGCCCCCTAAAGTCACACAGTATGTAATACAGAGCGTAATGATTAACCACATAGTCAGCAGCCTAGGTCAGAAGGTATGGTTTGATGGGGCACTAAACCAGTGCAGGGCAGACACTGCAGGCACTTTAGAGTCACAAACTCCTGTTCAAAGAAAGTGGAACGTGTACAAGAAACCCATGCAAACGCAAGTAGAACATGTAAACTCCATTCAGTGAGAATCCAAGAGCTGTGAGGCTGAAGCAGTAATACACTAACTCATAAAATGAGGTGCTATAAGGTGAAACTAAGCTACGATTTTTTAGACAACAATACCATGTTTAGTGTCCTAAACATTAGTCCAGTGCTATTCATAACTTCAAAATATTGCAAAATATTAAAATTGCTGAAAAATTTGATTTAATAAATTTTACACACAATTGGCTATTCTACTGTTCCTGTGGGAGTGATGTTTTTAAATGGTCTTACCTTGCTGTTCACATGTCGCATCGGGATTCATTTTCAGGGCCCGGTTAGATGGTTTTGTACAGGGAAGACAGATAGGCCTGTGAGATTAAACAGCAAGTCTCAGCACCATGGTTGTGTCATACAGAGAGGTCACACTTTTTTTAAATTGACAAAGAAAAAGCTTGGTAACAGTGAATGATCAGTTTTGTTGCAAAGAACAGAGCATAAATTGTGCAAATGTTCTGGAAAAGCATCGGTTAAATCTGAGTCTAAGAGGAAAAATTATTATGTTTGCAAATTGGTTGGGTTGAAAAAAAATCACCCTCACAGTGGGCCTCCTTTTGGTACAGAAAGAACCAGGAAGGCAGCAAGAAAGTCCAAGCATGCAAAAGCATCACACAGGGCTTGATCAGCCATGCTGAGGCCCCTAGGACTGCGGTAAGAAATGCAACCCTGAACACTTGTTGCAGCATCTTGCCCTCCACTGCCTTTATCCCCATTTGCTAAACGGCGAGCCAAATGTTTACAACAGCAAATCTTCACTAAGCCCACCTTGCTTTGTCCGACAGCTTGATGCTTTCGTTCACCCTGATGAGTGCAATATCGTAGTCGTAGAACTCCTTCACTTTCTTGTGGTTCAAACCACGTATGTTGTACAATGGATGGAGGATAATAGAACTGGCTTTTGTCTTCCCGTTGCCTTTGTCCAAAAGATTTTATAATGTGAACAAATACAATACATTAATACTGGCTTACTAAAAAGGTAATCACTTCATACCCATATGTAATGAAAAATATAAAGAGACATCTTGTATTAGTGTTCAGCTTTGTTGTTGTGGAAACTACTACAAGCACTGGTGTACAAAATTGCCTTAAGAAATTATGACACTAGATGAACTGCTTAAGTGTGTCCATTTGCTGTTGAATATAAAGCAAAAAATGTATTGCATATTGATTACCTATTAAGTTATTGATATTACTTTTTATTACCCTGGTATAAAGTGTAGCAAAGCCTTGCAGTGTAACTGAACCGATTTGTCCTTTACAGGTAAGATATGTGGAGGTCTATGAGAGGAATACAGCAGCTGGAGCCCCGATGTACGTAAATGGGCTAACACTTCACTGGTGTTTGGGTGCAGGTTTGATGAGGATGTTTAGCACATTCAGACCGTGATAGATGTCCACTTTCTCTGGCTGTTTCACAACACTTTCGGGGAAGCAGTGAGCTGCAGTCAGGATCCAGTTTGGAGTCATTATGGACCCCTTGCAGTTCTCCATGTTCAGACTGGTCTACAGAGGAGAGGACAGGTTAGTCTTGATCGGTCAGCAAAAACCACATTGGTTTTATTTTAAAGGGACATAATACTTTGAGAAAAGAAAACGGACGTAAGTATCACAACAATTACATGGCCATAAGTCGACAAACATTCAGGCAGGAGGGGACCGCCTTTGTCTATTTAATTTCTGAGCGGTGTGGTTTTATCCAGGGTCTGTTCAGTGGTTGGTGCTGCATGTTTACCATCAACACGTCCACATTCCAGGGCCTGGTGTAGACATGTGTCTCAGACTTGACCAGCTCTTTCGCTACGCCACACACGGTCACCCCGGCATCACCTGATCAGAGATCCAGTTATGGTCACAGCCTGTCAGCTCATTACAGAAAGATGAACAATGAATCCTTGTGAAAATGCTAACCATGTTACAAATATTGCTAACACTATGCCGCACTAAAGGGCCAAAGGGAATTTTAAAGGGTTTTCGAATTCTGAGTGACGTGTGAAACAAAACTGATACTCAACATAAACATAAACGGGGCACCCACTGATCATGCTGTCAAACACCAATCCCAAGTTCTTGTAATCTTCCAGAATGAAAGCATGCTTCTCCTTCACCTTCTTGGATGCAATGGCATTAATTTGTTCCTTGTTTACAGAGTTCCCCACTCCAAACACATAGACGTCTGTGAACAAAAGCAAGTGTTGTCAGTGGTGCCACAAGACTCTTTGCAGATGTAGGCCGTTCCTCACAAACCTGCAACGTGAACAGGAGTTGACACAGACTCACGCAAAGCATAAATATATTTTTGTCACAAATATACAGAATACAGAGCTCTGCGGTGCACCGTGGAACTTTTTGGACCGCCCTGTTTCTCCCCACAGGTACTGACCAAGGAGGTTCTCGTTTGTGTTGTCCGGCATGTTTGTGGGGATTTCCAGCAGGGACCGAATTTTACTCAGAGCTTTGCTAGGATTGGGCCCCATGTTAACAAAACCTGGAGAACAAGGAAGAGAGCAAACAAGCAAGTGAGAAGTCTTCTGTGTGTAAACGGAATGTTGTGATGTTTCTGTGACCTAAAGGAAATCACTGTCTTTCTTTGGCGGAAGTATTTGTCACACGAGTTGGACATGTGTAGCAAAGGCTGAGAAAACAAAACCCTTAAGCAGATTTTCAACTACAGGATGTATGGTGCAGCCTGTAAGTACTGCATTTGGGCAGGCCCACAATTTTTGATGATTTAATCTGAGGACCTTTGTGTCTTTATCAGGTGAACTGTCCTTGAATTGCAGTCCATGTTATAATGGCTTGTAATTCCTACATGTATAACCCTATACCCTAAAATTACAGCTGACAGTCTGCAACCTCATAGCTGCTGCTTACTGTCAATTCCATTGCTTGGAGTGCAGGTGATAAACATCAAAAATCATGTTGCTGTTCAAACACCAATGGAGCCACACTGTAAATGGTGATCATTGACATTTGTCAGAGCATGATAGTGAAAACTTGTAAACCGTAAGGCCGACAGGAATGTACCGTCTGTTATGATGAGGATGATGTGCTGTGTCTGGTTGAAGTTGCCCTTGGAATTTTCTTTAAGAAAGCCCATGTTCATGTACACATTGTTCAGAGCGCCGTACAGGTTTGTGCTCGAACCTGTCTCCTCAGTATCTGCAAGAGACGTGTCACCGAGCTGGAGCATTCGTCTTTTTTTTGTGCATCATGGGGATATATCATACAGTAGAAAATACTCGTGTATTAGCATCAGTTTACCTTTATAGAAAAAATTGCGCAGCTGAGCCACAGCTTGATCTGCCGGCCTGTCAAAGTTATGGTGTATGGATAAAATTTCTTTTTGTCTGGTGGCGTAGGAGATGACATGAAACTTCATGTTAACTTCGTAGCTGTCAAGCTGCAACATAAAATGTTCCACAGAGCTGAATGGACCTGTTGGGTTACTAGGACATTTTGCAATTAAAATAGGTTTTATTTGTAGACTGATAGACAAGGGAAGAACATATTAGACAGAATATGTGGACTGCATATTATGGGATGGCAGGTGGTTTTATGCAGCAGGACTTCTAACCTTAAAAAGAGCTTTGCTGTAATACAGTACAGTACAGTGGTTAACCTGAAAAGCAGCAGTTAAATGTCCAGCATTGCAGAGTTTTGATGGTATAAAGATTCTTCCAGAAAAATAGGTTGTAAGGCAGGAATCTCCCTGGATGGGATGTCAGTCCACTGCAGAGTGAACAGAAATGCTCACTCTCACCTGTACACACTGAGGGCAATTTAACAGCACCAATCTGAATAAACCACATCTATGATCTGTGCAACCAGAGGGTAACCCATGCAAACATGGGGAGAAGATACAAACTTGCCCCATTTGAAACCATTTGCAGCTACACCTTTGGATCTGTGAGTCATCCCTGCTGCATCTGTGTACTGCTGTACCAACCCAGTAAAATGAGTATCTAGTTATATCAATAGGTAAAACCAGAAGGGGCTTAAAGTAAAACTATCAACTAAAAAAACCGACTGCACTCTTTTTCTTCTCATTATTATTCAGTCCACATTTCTCTATTTTCATGTTCCTTGATGTCACTGACCTTTTGAATAAGGCGGATAGTGGCACTCTTGGCTTCCTCAAAGCTATTCTTGTCAATACTCCCTGATGTGTCCAGGAGGATGTAGATATTCAAAAGTCCATTAGCCACATTTATAGTTCTTCCAAAGGAGACTGTCCACACCAGGAGAAAACAAAAAAAAAAAACACAATTAAGGGATCTGGGGATACACACATGCACACACCTTTTCCGAGGTTGTCTACAAAGAAGGTCAGAACAACACATGTAGACGTCTAAACTTTATCTGTAGATGTCGTGTTGTCTGTGCAACCTTTCGGCTTTTGTCACCTTTCCTTTTCAAGCTTGGGGAGGAGACCTCAAATATGTTGGCGAATGAACCGGCCATTGCCTGGGATACCATGTCTGGGGAGTCAAAGGTGAACTGAGCTGTAATGAAAGAGGGGAGGGAGAGGTGTGTGGAGCTCCGATTTGTTTGCTTGCCCGAGGTGGATGAACTTGTTGATAATCGCTGGCAATGTGAGATTAGTCCTCGAGCCTACAGACTGGAACTCTTACCCATGCACCGTGTCTCAGAACCACTCCACACCCGTGTGTCTAGACAAACCCTCTCTGCTGAACCCAGGAGGTCCAAGCCAGTCTGACAGCGATACTGGACCTTTTCACCAATTCGGAAACGATTTCCAGAACGCAGGGCTCCAGGGGGGGTTCCTGGGTTCACACAGTCGTCCACTGGATGAGACAGACAGAGGAACTTCCTGAAACTTCCAAGAAATTTGTAAACATTTTGAAACGATACACCATATACAGTAGGAATATACACCAAAGTACCACGCACCGCACACAGAAGATTCTGGCAACGCAGAGCTAAATGGGAGACTGGTCAGAGTGATCAGAATGCATATTCAATACAAGTGAATCAAAAGCAAACATGGAATAAACACTTGTGATGGCATTTAAAAATACCACATAATGCAATAATTTAATTTAACTATGTACAGATACATAGTTCTGCTTACTGTAAGGCAACATGAGAGTGCAATATTCTCTGAGCCACAGTAAATGGCAATCCAGTTCCACAAGGTAAGCAGCAAAATCATTATTATTCATTGTTCTTGCCGTTGTTAGGCATTCAGCTGACGTTTTTCACCAGAGCGATTTACACAGTTATTTACACCATTTACTCATTTATACAGCTAGGTTATTTTTAAATAGACTACTACATGGAAAATACTTTTATCAGTGGTACTGCTGTAGGAACTGGGATACAAATCTGGGCCCTTTGCAAAATATCCTAGATATCTATTAATATCAGTCATGACACAAATGATCAGAATGTCTCTAACTAGAGTGCTGTGTTCAGTGTCTCACCCCTGTGCTTGCAGGGTGGACTTTGGACAAACACAATCCTGCACTGGACAGGTGCTTATTGATTAACACATGAATGGAATTCATCCTTGAAGCCAGCCTGGCTTGGAGTTGCAAAGAACTCCTCTTGGAGTCAAGGCAAAATAATATTAAAAGTCCTATATGTTGATTTTGTTGTGGTTTTGTTGAGTAATTTTTATTAAGGAATTTCTTTTATATATGTTTCAACTGAATGGCTTGATACGTTGTTTCTCTTCAGTTTTTGGCTAAAATTCTTTCCCTGAAAAGTGCAGTCCAGTCTGTTTAACCTGAGGCCCAATTTATGCCAAATAGCTATTCAGCTAATTCAGCACCTTCAGGAAGCAAAAGCTTATATATTTATATATATAGGCTTTTGCTCCCAGAAGAGGCTGAATTTCCCTACAGATTCTTGTCCATCCATGGGTGAAAACTGTGCTTTTTTAAAGTATAAAGCACAATGGTTTGGCTTGTTCCTTGTTCAGTAATAAAATTCCATCACTAATGCCAGAATACACAAATTTTAATGCCTAAAAGTCCCTTTTATTTTGGTTTTTCAATTGATATTGGGTGAAACACTAGTTTTCTCACAGGAAATAAAAGTAATTTGATCCTTTCACTCAGACAGGTCTGCCAATGGTATGATTTTGTGGAAGAAGTAAACCCCATTAAGTGAGGGATTAGCATATGCTCTACGCTTACTTACTACTTATACTGGATGTAGAGTGTGTGTGTGTGAGGGAAGAGTGACAGCAGATACACTTCCCTCACCTTGGTCATCACATACAGGGGTAGTGCCAGTCCAATCCCCCCACGCTGTACAGTTTCGCTGAACCGATCCATACAGGGTGAACCCATTGTGGCAGGAGAACTGTTGCATTTCCCCTGGTTGGAACCACTGCTGTCGGGGCCAGAAGTCACCATTGTCCAACTGAAGTTGAGCTGGACATAGAATCTCTGGTAAAATAAGACCAAGAATTTTGTCTTAGATTATAGAAGGCAGAGCATAAAAATGTATGTATAAAATCTAGATTATATTACACAGCTGCTGTGTAAATCTATAGCTACAATTACACAAAATGAAGAAGCAGAACAACATTAGTTAATACTGTAGAGCAGAAGTTCTCCCAGCAAACCACTAGCACCCTGGACTGGACATCTGGTTACTGGTGGACAACAGGTGGATGAGATTTATGCTTGAAACCAGTCTGGCTCATCCTCAAGGAAGTGTCAGTCTTACTTTTACATACTGCCTGGTCAACCCTTCTTCCACTCAACAGCCTCATGGTGGTCCATTCCCCTTCTGTGTCACACACCCTCTGGCTGACTGGGAACGGGTAGTAGCTGGTGTTACAGTGGTAGGTGAGCACACTACCAGGGGCACCCCCTAGCGAGTAGGACACTCTTCCTCCTTTTATGGTCTGCAGCACAGAGCAGTTCTGCTGCTGCTCCTCATAATAGTAGTCCTCCTCAGCATCCTCCCTTGCTTGTGCTGATATAAACAGAAATACCCGTTTTAAAAAGGAAGTTGTACTTCAATAGATTGGTCTGAATGTCTGGGTTTGATCTTTACGTGTTTTAAATGACACATTCACACAGGTACTCTTCTTAGAAACACACAGGTGTACTGACTCACTTGCAATGACTTATAGTTGGAGAGCCAAATTTTGAAAAAAATGTATTTAAAAATTGTTCTAATAATGATAAGCTTTATGTGAACGTATATGTTTATAATAGACAAAGCTTTCATTACTAAGCAGGTAGTCACCTGCCTGGATTGTTTTTAGTAATTGTTACTTTATGCATTTTGCAAGCAAGTAAGCAAACAAATGGAAAAATAAAGAGGTTCTATTTCCTATAAGGACACCTCTCAAAGCAGAATTAGGAAATATTAAAAGCAACATGGAGCCAGAATGAAAGCGCTTGAGAAAACCAAGCTGGAGAAAAGCTTAATTTGCACTACAAATTAAATTCAATAAATTACCCATAACGCCATAAAACAAAATAAGAGAATAAATTTAACCTGAATTCCTTCAAAACATGACATTAAGGGAAAGCTTTTTCCTTTATGACTGATTATTACAAAATTCAATAGATATATTTCATTAAACATAGGGAGGACATGCAAAAACCACCCCTATATTTTCCATATTTGTAAACTATATAATAAATGCTGAAATATAAAACTCAGCATTAGTAAGAATGAAACTAAAACTGAAAGTTTTGCTTTTCCTGGGGTCAGTGCAGCAGGGCATAATAGAGTACAACAGAGTAAAGTGGGGTACAACAGTGCAGCTGACGCAGTAAACTCACCACCTTGACCACCAGTGTAGCTCAAGAGTGCTGCCCACAGCAGGGATGCGATGGCCACTTTACTCTTCATTTCTCCTAAATGAGAGCCAAGCTGTTTGTGCTTGATGGCCAGTTGTGTCCAGTAACACTTTTTATTGACCAAAGATTAGCCATTAACTTCCTGATGGGAATTCTGTGACCATGTTTGTTTTCATCACTTTTACCCTTTTTCTGCCTCTACATACAGCCCAATTGCATTATCCATATTCACAGAGAATAAAAATGTGTGCTATAGACCTTTAATGCTTGGATTTTATGTCATCGTGTATGTAAAAGCTACAAAAGGTCTTTTATTGCTGTAAGGAAAGCAGTGGGAATGAAGGAGAAACGGCTGCAAGCAGTGCTGTAGAGAGGAACAGAGTACTTCTAAAGCAGTTTGTGGGATTAGGAGGCAGTTGCTGGATTTAGACAACCTTTGACAAACACTCAGTCCTCTCATGTGACTCGGCTTTGTGGGGGCTCTGGCGACCTGAACCATTCCCTCCGTCTTCCACATTTACTGAAAAATATCCACTGTGGGAAAACTTAAAACGCCGCGTATATCGGTCGCAAACAGAAAAACTTAGATTTAGTCCCTTGTCACAGGTTTATTAGTTGTACCGAATGATTGCGGAATTACAGGTTGGTGGTACCTGTTGTTGTTCTTGCTTATTTTGTACTGTTGTTGTTAATAAGTATCAGTGGTGCTTATTTATTTAAACTCATTGTGTGGCAACCGTATTCAGGTCAAAAGTTATTAATACAGAAAAGGATCTCTGAGGGGAGACACCAAAGTAACCTGTCTGCAGTAACAATTTATTATTTTCATTATTATTATTATTATTATTATTATTATTATTATTATTATTATTATTGTTGTTGTTGCTGTTGCTGTTGCTGTTGCTGTTGCTGTTGTTGCTGATGTAAAAAGTTGCCCTAAACGGGTATTTTACACCTATCAGAGAAGACGGGGGGACAGAGGAGGATAAATGTGTTGTTGTGGATGATGAACTGACCTCCTGTTGCGGCCATGGGGGATCAGACCATGGTAACAGTGGAAATTCCGACACCTGACAGGTGTAAGGTTAGTGTGTTTGTTCAATAAACATTTTACAGCATTGCTCTGCAGAGGCCTCAGCTACAACGTGCTTTTATGTACAAATAATGAAGCCAAAGCTACGATAAGAGTAAAACGTAAATTAAAAATGTTTTACATTAGAATAGGCGACACAGAAACTTAAGCTGTATTTTGCTGGGCTTAAATTGCGTCACTCCTTTGATTATGTAACTGATGAATTAAACTCGACATAACCTAGACGGTCTTTTGCAACCCCGCGTTTGAGCCTGAAAATGAGCAAGAGGACAACAAGGAAGGCATCAGAATTAGACATTCGCCGCTGAAGCAGAGCCTGTCGACAAGTGAGTGGGTCTCGCTCTCAATTTCATGTATATACTTATTGGATAAAAATGTACTTTTCCCCGGAATCTCAAATACAACTGAATTTAAGATCTGCAAATCCAGATTTTTCTGGCGGAAATGCAGTGTACAAGAGATTATCAACATATTGAAGGGATTAAGCAAATTAAAATTAGAAGCAGTACTGAAATATCCAGGAAAGGATAAATGATAAACCGTAAGAACTGATTTTCATATTTAACATTTACAGAAAAACTGGCTTTTTTTTTTTTTAAAGGAAATCAAGCTGTAACGGTCAATCTAAAATTATTCAAATTCAGGATTTACTAGATGCACGACTAAGCCAGTGTGACCAGTGTTCTTCTGTTATCCACTTGTCTTCTTGTCTGTCTTCTTGGCTCTTTCAAGGTGGTGAGGGCCACAGCGTGGACAGGCTGCATGTGGGGAGGCCCTTTTGCGGCTGCTCCGCTGTTGTAGTGGCCGTCTCCTTCCTTCTGCTCATTGCTACCCTTGGCCTGGCACTGGTTCTCATCTTCATGCGTGAGTCGATGGTGTTGTGGGTGTGAGTGGTGACTGAAGAACACGTCAGTGTTGGTGTGCTAGTAACGCCACTGTAAAGGCATCGATACTGCACACGAAGATTTGCAAGAAACCAGATTTAAGCATTTTTACATGTAAGCACTCTTATGTGCACAAATTGGTTTTGGTTCTGACTGTGTGTCCCACTTCTAGAGCTGAAAGACCAGAAAGATCAGCAAGGGGTGATCATAACCCCTTTAGATTCATGGAATGACATATTGCCCTCAAATCCAGTGAATGATACCCATTCCCACATTACCGTGGCTACACATCCAGAAGCTACCTCTTCTCCCAGTGAGTATGAGGTGCTCATTCCTTTAACACCCCATCACAAAGCTCCACTTCAGTCTTCACTGCATATACAAAGATCACCCTAAACTCTCTTCTTTCCATTTCCACCTCTCCAGAGTGTGGTGGTGTCCTCAGTGACCCTGACGGGACCTTCAGCTCTCCAAACCATCCCGGTCCGTATCCTCCAGACTCCCTGTGTGTATGGGTGATCCATGTACGCCCACCAGCCCTGGTCCAGCTGCGCGTGACCTCTCTCAGTGTCGAGGGACCCTTCCCGTGTCTCTTTGATTGGCTGGAACTCCGAGAGATGACAGAGGAGTCCTCCTTCATTACCAGGTCAACTCGGAACATCTTTTTCCGTTCTATTTAGCACAGAAATCCGTTTGCGCTCACCTTAAAAAACAGACCATAATAAAGACGACTGCTGCCTACAGTAACCCGAATCAGCATGTGGGCAGTCGGGCAGCATTCCCATTAATAGCCCAGCCCACTGGATGTTAACACTCAGACTCCCTGTTGTTACAGATTCTGTGGCAATGTGGCGCCCCCCACAGTCAATACCAACAGCAGCACCGTGTGGGTGACCTTCCGCTCAGACAGCAGCATTGGTGGCAATGGATTCAGTGCACAGTACCAGGCCATTTTACCCCAGCAAAGTGAGTGCTGTGACACAGGCGATGGAAGAATTTGAAACTGCAGGACTTAGAAGTGGGTAACAGAGGTGCAATAAATCTATGCAAAATGTAAATGCAACGGAAATAGGAAGAATGAGCAAACTACAACAAGGTGAGGATGTGTAGTTATAAAAATATAATTGGGTGAAGAGCAGATGTAGGAGGATAGAGATGAGACAAGAAGAGCACAAAGGATGATGCAGCACACTGATAAGTCACGATAGGGAAGGATGGGGCTGTGAGCGGGGGACATTCAAGATGTGGCAGCCCACACAATGATATCCTCAGTCATATCCTTGCTCATTGTTGTGCCATTTTCAGCAGCGTTTTCTGTGTTGGTCAAAGAAAATGTGTTTTAGCACCTGTGACAGCAGAGGAAATGATGTGCGATTAACAGTTTGTTGTATTATAATGAGTAGTGTTTGTACACTGCATTTTGCGTATATGCATTTCTCTGTGTGTGAATATTTATGGGCTTCCACAGAGGGCTGCTCCCGAGATGAGTTCTTCTGCGACGGTGGACGCTGCATGCTTCCCGTGTTGGTGTGTGACGGCAAACCTGACTGCCGAGACCAAAGCGACGAAGGCAACTGCAGCCACAAGCGCAAAGGTTGAGCTGCCCCGCAGTGCCATGAATGAGGATGGGGGATGACTGCTATCCCACTTACTCACACAAAAGGCTTGTTTGTTGTCCATGCACAGCACTGACACAAACTGACAGTGGTTACTTCAAGGATGCAGGGGATGTGGGGGCACAGCAGGTTAAGCTGACATCTCACAGCTTCCGAGTTCAGCTGAGTGAGTGCGGGGTTTGCATGTTCTCCCTATGTTTGCACCCCTCTCTCTTCTGTGGCAGACTGCTTCTATTCCTTCCTTTACCCTGGAAACCATGCCAGCGGTTGCTAGAATATATATATTTTCCAACATACACTGTTCAGTACATAGTTTTACTAACAAGAAGTACAGTAATGGCTTCATTGAACACATGTGGGTTTTTTGCTGCAGAGTGTGGTGGCCTAGAAACTGGACCAGCAGGGTCTCTATCCAGTCCCAACTACCCCAAACCTTACCCTCACCTGCAGGTAAATCTCAGCACACCTGTCTAAAACTTTCCTTACTTTTATATAGATCTTTCTAACAAACTTTATCCTTACCAACAGGTTGTTTCTTTCTCACTAACCAACCATAAGTTTAACAGGTAAACTAATTGCACCCCTAAGCAACTATGCTTCAGATCATGTAAACGCCACAGCTGTGTCTACATGAGCCACTCCAGTGTTTAGTACGATTTTGTGCAGGCCATTACAAAGCCCTGCGCAGTTTACCATAAATTTCACCTTGCTGTTTCACCATCCCTGATCAGCTGTGTACGTGGCACATATCTGTGGCCGAAGACCATGCGATCAGGCTGAGCTTCCGCAACTTCAGCCTGGAGACCAAGGACACGTGTGAGTTTGACTATGTGGAAGTCCATGACAGCGCTGACACAGGTGACGGAAGAGTTCTGGGAAGGTCAGATGTCATCTACATTGCCTCTAATTTTGCATGCTTTCATTGTAAGGGTTGTGTTGTGAAGTTGGGTAATAAACTGATACAGCGCAGTGAAAAGTATGAGTATCCTTGATGGAAGCAATTTGTTTCCAAAAAGTTAAGTTTGTGTATGAAGTGCTCAGCTGTTCTGCAGAAAATCCAAGAGGTGTAGAACGCTTATGGTCTGGCTTGTTTTCACTCTTCTGCCCAGTTTGTCCCAAGTACTGTGGGTATTGCCTAATTTGCCCACTTTTGAACTGTATATGATGAGAACAATTTCACCAGGTGACTGATGTGAAGTTCTGTGATAGACCAGCTTCCCATCCAAGGGTAGTTTCACAGCCAAGTGCCCTCTGTTTCTGGGACTGGCACCAGACTATTGCAGCCCCGCTCAGAGTAGTTAATGAAAACGGATGGATGGATGTGAATTAATTTTTTTTAGGGATCAATGATGTGGAAGCAAATGAATGGGTGATGCAGTAACATAATGTAGAGATGTGATAAGTGCGCGATGGGTACCAAACAAGGCAAAAGTGCCCCTCGACTGTTCCAGGTTCTGTGGATCAGGTCTGCCTCCTGAACTGACCTCTTCGGGGCCCGTGATGACCGTTCTCTTTGTGGCAGACGAAGGTGTTGCAGACAGTGGCTTCTTTGCATCATACCAGGCGATTGCCATCTCACAGCGTGAGCTCTGCTGCCCGTTCCTGTAATCTGTAATTTATAATCCTTGAATGAGACATGACCTATTGGTTAATATTGTATTTTATAAGTCACCTGAAGTGCAGGAGAGCCAAGAGACTAAGACTAAGCGTGAATAGCTTAACAGTTTTATAAATTTCATTCAGACAACAGCAAGATGTAACATTTTTTTTAGCCAGTACTGACCATCGATTGCAATAAATGCAATACTTCCTTTCCTCCATTAATAATCACCCAGTTGAGAGGACACAAATCCAAGGGCTCCTCAGGTATGCTCAGGTGTTAATGCTGGTCTTCCAAGATGGTGCAGCACTTTGCTTAGTATTACAAGTGGTTCACCGGGACCTCTACTCCCTGTATGCAGGCACCTGCAGCACCGCGCAGTTCACCTGTGACAGCGGCGAGTGCGTGAACCGCAAGTTACTGTGTGATGGGTGGAGCGACTGCGCAGACAGCACAGATGAGCAGGGCTGTGCCAACACCACTTACCCCTCCTTCAGTAAGACAACACATGATCTCCAAGTGTCACGTATCGCTCGATAATCTTAAAAGAATTTAAATTTTCCACCTGCACTACAGACTATGTACTGTACTGTGGTTACAAGTACAGGTTCAAATGCTAAAAAACCATTACGGCGTTGAAGAAAGTGTGCACATTTGGCAGCTGTGT
Source organism: Heterotis niloticus (assembly GCA_018136845.1). Lineage (NCBI taxonomy): Eukaryota > Metazoa > Chordata > Actinopteri > Osteoglossiformes > Osteoglossidae > Heterotis > Heterotis niloticus. The sequence continues at coordinate 24,191,847 of CM030893.1, forward strand.
GTTACCTGTGGATTTTTTTCTGGCATGAGTTCCAAAATGAACCATCCTGGGAAACAAACCTGTAGCTGTCTAATGCCAGGTCATTTCCCAGCATTACTATGTCACACCCCAGGTACTTCCTGCGAGCCAATCCAGGTCGAGATGTGCCAAGGCTTGAGTTACAACCTCACTGCATTCCCCAACATCTGGCTCTCCATTGCTGACCAGCGGGAGGCAGCCACGGTGCTCCAGCAGCACAAGGTGAGGCAGAGTGCAGGCTGTCAGAAGTAGACCTTATATTTCATAAAGGCTGCAAAGCTTCTATTTCAGATTCTATTGCGCCCAAAAGACAGGGGACCATTTTAAAGGTTTACCTTGTTTCAAGTCAATTCAATTTTATTTTTATATACAGCTCTTCTCACTGCAGTGACACAGAGCGCTGAACAGATGTGACAAGGGTAGTATACATGTACAATTGGTATCTGGCCACGCAGGAGAGGAAAACAAAAAACTCCTTTCTGCTAGAGAATAGGAGAAAAATAAACCTCTGGGGGTCCGTGTGCAGTGGAAGCCTACCTCTCCTGGGCATTCTATACATGGGTAATAGCCAGTTCATAATAATGTTAATAAGAGTTGTAGGTTTTTGTCATTGTGGTATATGGAGTATGGTATGGTTAGAATTCCACTTCACAGTCAGGCACGGCCTCCCGCGTCTGCAGTGTCCGATTCGTTGTAATCAGGTTGATCGGCTTTCTGCCTGTCCCCTTCATATGTTCCGGTCCTGTGTCCCATCCAGCCCGGGTCTATTCAGTCCACTGACATAGCAGACACTGCGAGGCGACCTGCAGTACAAACAGCTCAGAAAACAGAGGGGGCATTAGGCAAGGTACATACTAAAGGGGCTTGGCAACAGGCATCATGCATGACATGCTAAATCAAAAAGGTAGGTTTTCAAACTAGATTTAAAGAGAGGTAAGGAGGTGATTCATCTGGCAGGCTATTCCAAAGTTTAGGGGCCATGTGGCCAAATGCATGTCCGCCTACCATAACTTTGTTGATCCTCGGAATTGTAAGGAGCAGTGCGGTCACGCTCTGGTTTCAGTTTGGTCTGTGCTGGACTCTCATCAGTTAAAGCCTCTTCTCAACAAGGTTGGTTAACATTCGACTGTCATCTACCCCCCCACTTCCAGCAGGTCCTGATGGAGTTGGCCTGTTTCCAGTCTCTGCGTAGAATGGTGTGCGGGATGGTGGTGCCCCAGTGCAGCCCACAGGGTGGTGTGCTGCAACCCTGCCGCTCTGTCTGCGTCGCTGTCCAGGAGCAGTGCGGTCACGCTCTGGATCTGCTCGCCCTTGGATGGCCCTTCAACTGCCATCTCTTCCCAGACTCTCAGGACCTGGTGGAGTGCTCTCTTCCCTAGCTGGCCCTTGGATGGGTACACCTGCACCAAGCCCCCTTCCCTATTTCACATTCTCCACCTCACATAGGGATCCCCAAATACAGTAACTGTCTAGCAAACATAATTCATGTGAAAAAGTTTATTTATTCATTCAAAAGATTATACGCTACAGACTGTAAAATCTGTCTTTCCTGTATTACAGAACAATACCGCAGTGCATCACCATATGTATCAACAGGTCATTGAGTTAAAGCTGTGCCACTGCAGCCAGCCATACTGTTTACACATTGAACGTCTTCACAGGTGTAAAATTCCCTACGGTCCTGATACTGGTGCTCTATTAGCCATTTGACATTTTCGTCATGTAGAAAATGACTGATGTATTTTACAATTTGGGAGGAAAAAAGCTTTTTTTTCGACACGACGTGCCACAAATACTTACAAATATAGTAAATGAATATGAGCAAACTCTCTGCATATCACTTAAGAAATTAAATCTGGTCTCAAGTATAATCTGCTTGTATGAATGTTACAATTCTATTTATATTTCATAAATGGAACTGACATTTATGTACAGTTTACTGTTATTTTTACTCCTTTTATCATATAAAATACAAAGAAAAATAGATTTTTGCAATGTTTTTTAATTGCCTTGATTGAGAAATCACAGTTCAGGGAGAAGCAGCATACTGTGTATCACTTGTATGGATATAAAATCCTGAGGGCTAGCATGCATAAGTACAGATGCTGATTGTATCACTCAGTTATCGTATATATTAAACACATCGCACACAATCATCGTAACAGTCTTGAGGACAGTCATGTTATGAGGGTACAATAAGTTTGAGGGTGTGGTCCAGGGCTACAGCCGTGAGCCCCCACACCCGGTGCTTCCCATTGCAGAAAACGGGGAGGGTATACCCATAGTGGTCACCAGTGCGGAAGTGTGTGTAACCGCGGTTCTCCGGGGAGCACAGGTGAGATAGTGAGATGGTGAAGATCTCCTCGACCTGAAGTGGTTTTGGGGGTCAGGATGAGATTGATGACGTTAAACACCCACAACTAATTGAGCAAAACTTCATTTCACCTAAACAAAATGTCTGTGCAAAGTCAGAAGATGCAGAAACATCCAGAAGAATCTAAAGCTGTGCACTGGTTAAGGAGTAGGCGACATTTACCTCTGCAGGATTTGGATGAAACGACAGTGCCTCCAGGGGACCCAGGTTGGCTATCACAGGGGCTATAATCATTCCAGACTAAAGAAAGGTTATAGCATGGTCAGAATATATTCAACAAGGTTTACCAAAAGGGAAAAAAATTCTCAGCAAAATTGCAGCTATGCACCCCCAGAAGGTTCACAATTACCTATTATGTAACAACACTGTAGGCCAACTGTACTGAAGAAGGTAGCTACTACTGAAAAGGGTGATAGAGGATGTGGTGAAATGTGTGAACTGAACCCCTCGTGTTCCCTCACCTTGTCTGGGCGAGGCTTCAGTACACCCCATACACTGCCCACTGCCACGGTTATGCCCAGCTCCTCGCGTGCTTCCCGCAGCGCAGTGTCAATAACGTCCCGATCTGATGGATCCCGCTTCCCCCCTGCAAAGCTGATGGTAGAGTACATTTCACACTGTAGTATGAGCTTTGGAAGAACCCAACGATGGTGTGCACCTTATTGTCACCCATCAGTAATGGGTGATACACTTCTTAGAGAAGTTCAAGAGTTTAAATTTTTTCATTCATTCTGATTATGATTCTAAAATGCATAAAACACAAACTTTGGCAAAAACTAAAGGGCTGAATAGAATAAAACATAGGTCAGACTAAATCTACGTCAATAGTTACCAACATTTCGTAATTTCAAAACTGGGTCTGCACAGCAGCATGAAAGGTCTTTGGGACTGTGCTGCAGAAGGTTTACCTGACATCACCTTTATGCCTGCCTTTGAGCGTGCTGGACCTGAGGGTGAACAGGAAGGCCGGTTCCCCATTCTCCAGGCACAGACACACCAGCACTGCTGCCCATCTTCCTTGACCCTCCTTCTGGTACAGTTTCAGGTTGGATCCCAGGCTGCGGCGACACCTCACTTCATTTTCTGCTGACAGGCAGTGTTTCAGGGTCATCCTGTCTGGAGGAGTCCTCACAGGAACAGCCGCACCTTGGTGCAGCCAGCGGCTTTGGGTCCACACAGCAGTGACCTTTGACAGGGACATAATCCAGCTTGGAGGGTAGTTCCCATGGAATGAATCACACTGTCTGTGACTCCAACTCTTTTTATGATGACTTTTAGTATTGTACTTAAGGGTCTTGTTTGAATTTATGCCTGAACTGTGGACCTCCTCCCTGTGTGTTTTTTTTGGTAACTGCTGGTTTAGAACGGTATGCCAGGGAAAACTGGCACTTTTCCAGGTGACGTGTTTGAGGAAAGCAGCTGTCCAAGGTTCAGAGTACACAAATGTGCCAAGGTTTTGTCTACAAAGCTCTTTCACAGAAGTACAGTTGTAACTTTGAGAGTGAAAAGGGGAGACTGAATGGACAGATGTCTGAACTGACTTCTCAAGCAGATTGTCTTGGAAAAGACCTTCAAAGCCTGCTGAACAACCTCCAGAAGAGAGCGGCAAGAAAAGAGGTGGCTCATGGGCAAGACATCTCACTTTGTCAGAAGAAATTCTGGTCACATCTGGTCCTTTCTTGGACACACCAGAGTCTTCTTTTTGATAGTGAAGTAATTCTGCATCTTTGCTAGGTTTTCCCTCTTCTCCTTGCTGGGGTGGATTACAGTCCAAAATGTGGACTGAACTGAGAGACTTTCCAGGTGTCCCCCAAAACTGCTTCAGCAGCAGTTCAGACAGGACTCTGTTGAGCAGCACCAATGATGTCCTCCACTTGAAGCAGCATGATGAAGCCTGTAAACTCTGATACCTAAACATCCTGGAAAGTAGAAGATGGACACATTTCAACAAAATATTAGCACAAATATATACTTGATATAATTTTATAATTTCTCAAAACATTTTTTGTATTTTTACATAATTTAAGCAGCAAGTAGTGTTGCATGTTTCCACAATATCTGTAACAGAGGTGAAACAAAAATAAGTAATCTAAAAAATTTAAATAAAAATGTTTTGACTAAGGTCACCTGCTACTGCTCATATTTTACTTTTTCTGAACACTAAATCACCTTGATCTTAACTAAACAGAGGTGTATAAACCAAATTCATTTGCTTTTCTTACTATGAGATTAAATGCAGTTTTAGTCTATATGAGCTAATAACTCAATTAATTAAACACTTTAATGAACCCTATGTGGCCATTTAGTCAAGTTTTTTTTTTTTTTTTTTTTAAATTAAATATAATGTTCAAAAGTCTTAAAATGAGGGATGAAGGAACTGAGGATGTGTGCGAAGCTCAGCACCCTCACAAGGGTAAGTCTGGTTAGCTTTAATTTACCAGCAGACACAATAAACAGCCTTTAATTTTCATGTCCTTTAACGCGAAAAGATGTTTTTTTGTTGTTGCTGATTTACAGTTGTTGTCGTCTGCACTGATAACGTTAAATAATTCGGAATCAATTCTATTAAACACGCAACCCCCGTCTACAATCTGCAATAATCTGAGTAGAAAACACACATTTTAGACAGAAGGGATCAAAAGCAGGCCTTTATGTAAACTTCAGCAAGTTGCTTGTGGGGCTATTTTGTAAGTTGTGCGTTATCCCACCATTTTTTTTTATTGATGAAAAGCCCTGGAGGAGACCTTCGGGCTGAGGTGAAGATGGTTAAAATGTCCCACCTTGAGGAGAGGGTTACGGTGACGCCAGCGGGCTGCGGCTCTTTCCCAAACAGGTCGCGCTATGTTTTGGGACAGTGCTCATGTCACCGCTGTGCGACCTTTGCAAATGAGAAATCGCGCCGAATGCACACTAGCTGTCACCGAACACGTTGTGCGCAGAAGGCGGTCTCGGGTCCGAGGCGGCGGTACCAACTCGCTACGGTTAACCGAGCGCACGGTGCGGGACTTCCGTGTTTTCATCCGGGAACGCTTGCCCTCCGTGACGTCACGTCAAGGGAAACTTGAAACAGATTTTCACAAACGTGTACAAATCAAACAGATGAGCCTTCGCTAAACTGTTCAGTGGCGTCAAGTTGGTGTAAAGTTTTGGAGCACGGATCAAAAAACTGCAGTAGAAAGCAGACAGGGAGGTGACGTTTTACAGTGCCCGTCTAAAGTACAGTCGGCGAACAAGCCACGCCCACATTTTATGACACAGCTATTACGCAGCAAAATGTTCATGTTTCTCCACGGCTACCTTTAAATGTGTCCATGTAATCGTTTTCACTTTGCATTAATAAGAAAAAAAACGGTGCAAACCACCACCGTATAACTGTCCATTATAAGAGTGTACTATTTCATAGCATTGTAAAATTTTGTACTTTTTTCCTATTTGTAATGTTGATGACTGGACAAAAATTCCTTCCCGGGATACTGCCAGTTTTAATACTTTTTTCCAACTACTATGGTCTTTGTAAAATATAAAAATGCCGCATTGTGACATTGAAGCCGTTACTAGCTTTTACTTTTGCACCATGGCAGTGTTTGCACCCATGCAGCCTACTCAGTGCCTTGGTGTGGCCACTGAGAAGGTCTTCTTTGAGCAGCGGTTAAAGGACATGGATCTGGAACCCGAAGGCTGCCGGTTTAAGGCCCACTTGCTGTTTATACTGTAGTTCCCTCACTTGTCTTCAAGTGATTCAATAAACTACCCTGTTGCATAAAGCACTCAAGTACTGTATTTTGAACAAAAGTGTCAGTTACAAAAAGGACCTGAAAATCAACACCATAACTGCTGATAGATGGAGTTACATTTTTTCTTTGTTTCTGCTGCTTTCTTCTGTTAAGCAACACAATGTGTTTTGCAACATGCCTGTATTGTAAAATCCCCACTGGTTGTACAACTGCTCTATGACATCAGTTTAGAATGACATTGCCTATGACAAAAGTCCAGCAAGAATCCAGACAGACCTGAAAAGCTAACATTTTTCTTGTTTTTCGGGTCTCACTTGGAAGCTCCTCCTGGCTGCGTGATGTTTCCTGATGCTGTGCGTATTTCTGCAACAGTGTTCTCAGTCTTTGTCTTTGTCACCACCCTCACCTCTCAGCATGGCTTCTTCTGAGTGGTCTGAGGACTTCAGCTGTCCAGTGTGTCTGGAGACCCTGCATGACCCTGCCACACTGCCCTGTGGACATACCTTCTGCCTGCCATGCATCCAGAAGCATTGGGACGCGGGAACAATGAAACAGGTGTACAGCTGCCCTCAGTGCCGGCAGATGTTCAACCCGCGACCTGTCCTGGCCAAGAGCACCTTGCTGGTGGATGCCATGGAAAAGCTGAAGATGAGGAGTACAGAGGGCACCCAGGAATCTATTTGCTCTGCTCCACCATCTCTGCTCTTTGCTCCCCTTGATGGAGGAAAAATTGCTGGGCCATGTGCCATATACCCTAAGCTCCCTGTAAATGAGTGTGTCTGTGCAGATCACGGGCGACCTCTTGAACTGTTCTGTCGCAACGAACAGCAATGTATTTGTTCTGCCTGTCTTGACCATGGACATAAAGGCCATCAGGTCACCAGTCCTGATGCAGAAAAAATTGAGAAATTGGTAAGAATCTTATATTCTACACAAGAACGGAATACAACTCTTTTAAACCATCTCCACTAGAAATAAACACTGAATTGAATTTTTTGATGCAAGTCAGATAGATGGTATGGCGATTAAAGACATAAACTTTTATGTTGAAGATCCCTGGGAAAGACTCAGCCAGGGCCTAGTCATTGTACCCTCCAGCAAGTAGAAGACTTGCTGGAATTTTTCCCCCTCTCTTTTTATGGCGTTAAGTTTAGTTTGAAAGCCTTTCTTTTAGGCCTTAATTGGTGTATTTCTGTGTCTCAAATGTTTCAAACGTGAAAATGTTCCTGTGCTTGTCTTGTAGCAGGAGGTGGCTCAGATGCAGGCAGACATACAAAGTAAGATTCTGGAGAAGGAGAAGGAGCTGCAGTCTCTGGCACAGGAAGCCCGAGCCCACAAGGTGGAGGAACATCCATCTGCATTGCAATATAATTCATGTTATGGTGGTATAAAACCTGCTGCCACACGGCTGGTAGTAGTTCCATGTCAGCAGGTGTATTAAACAGTTGTCATTTGTACTCTACACATTATTCTGCATTTAATTTAGTGTGTGTGTGTGTGTGTGTGTGTGTGTGTTTGTCTAGACTGCCTCCCAGGCTTTCCAGCGAGAGAGTGGACAGGTCTTTGCCGAGCTGACATACAGCCTAGAGCAGATGAGCCATCAGGTCACTGAGCTCCTAAGCAATCGAGAAACTGCAACCAGCACCTGGACAGAAGGGCGAATTCAGAAGCTGGACCAGGAGGTGGCTCAGCTGCACAGCAGAAGTGAAGAGCTGAGCAATCTGAAATGCATCCAGGACAGTGTCTTCTTCCTAAAGGTACTGGTTCTGACTGGGTGGAGTATTTGAGGAAATTCCACTAAATGGTATAAAATGGAGATCCAGTCATTTTTACACTTTTATTTCTATGTTACTCTTTTTGTGATAGCATGTATTGTCTCATACTAATTATTTTTATTTTTTGGTCATTTTGGAAGCCACTGTGAACATATTTAACACTCACATTCTGAAGATTTAAATTTAAAAAAAAGAAGAAGTTCTGTTTAATTCTAATTCTTGTACAGTAAACACTATAAGGAGTTAGAGTACACTATGGGATTGTTGTAAACAGCAGTATAATGTGACATTTCTCATCATGCGTAGAATTTTCTGGCATTGCGGGCACCACTCAAGGATGGGGGAAAAGTGACTGTGGGGTTCAACTCTGAAGCCACCTTGCTTAGCGTAAAGACTGCTCTGCTGGATTTCAGGGACAGGGTGCAGACATTACGCAAGGCAAGTCTAGCCCAGATCCTCCAGGCAGGTGAGTCAGGCAGGGTGGCCTTTGGAATGAGACCTCATGTCATTGAATTGCCCTTAAAATAATAAACATGTCACAGGCAAACATGTTACAGCATTTCCTCAGAACTTCCATCTGTTTTGTTCAGTAAATGACAGTGCAGCTCCCATGTCCAGCAATTCAGAAGCAGATGCTGCAGAAGCTGGGAAGGAAACTGTGGAACCTCCACAAACCCCAGGTAAAAACTGACTTCAAGAACACCGTGAATCAAATTGTTACCTCTTCCCAAGAGTCCAGAAAATTAAATATTTGCGTAAAATGCCCTGTTCATACCATTGTTTTAACCTCATAATGTAACTGTCATAGTGCAGCATGCAAACCATATAGATTTATTCGTTTGTGCATTCTGTTTTCTCCCACTGGATGGATTATATTTAAAATTTTGCAGCACAAGCAAAATAAAGTGACTTTTCTTATTTGAAAGGCTGTGTATGTCAAGTTAACCTTTGAACATGCTACTGACTTGTTTACACTGAACTTCTGTCTTCTCAGACAGAAATAAAGTGTCAGCCTGTGTTCCTCAACACACAGAGCCCAAGACAAGAGAGGAACTCTTAAAATGTAAGACCTTCCTGAACACGACTACTTTAAAAATATATTACTCAATGTATTTTTAAGATTTATCCTGCCCAAGTGTTGACGTAAAACCCATTACCCTTTGAAAGCAGGTTAAGGTAACATACTACTAATATATAGTATGGCCTGTAAAATCCTTTAGTCTCTGGAAACTCAAGATTCCAGAGACAAAAGGATTCTAATAGTTTCAGCTGAATTGGTTCCAGAAGCTAAAAATAGCTCAGTCTGTCTTCTCTTACAGTCCGCTTTGAGCCAACGCTGGACCCCAACACGGCCTACCGCCACCTGCGCTTGACTGAGGGGAACCGGAAGGCATCACTGCGAGCCGAAAGCCAGGCTTACCCAGAGCACCCTGGACGCTTCCAGTACTGGAGACAGGTCCTCTGCCGGGAGCCACTGGCTGGCAGCCCCTATTACTGGGAGGTGGAGTGGAGTGACCAGAAGTTCACCATTGGAGTGGCTTACGGAACAATGGCCAGAAAGGGAGCAGATGACAGCTGCCGTTTGGGTTACAACAACCAGTCCTGGGGCCTTTACTGGTCTGGGACCAGTTTTTCTTTCTGGCACTCAGGGAAACAGACAGCTGTGGCTGGATCCAAGGCCCGGCGGGTTGGGGTATACCTCGACCAGCAAGCTGGGCTCCTGGCCTTCTACAAAATCTCCCGAAATCAAGCCCAGCTTCTTCTCAAGGTCCAGGAAAGCTTCACCTGGCCACTGTTTCCTGGGTTCAGATTTGGGTCAGGAATTGGTGCAAGTGTCACACTTTGTGAGCTTGAATGAATGGTGTTAAAGTTAGGTGGTCAACTGAGAAACTTAATAAAATTGCATCACATGTCATATACCAGCACTTTTGTGTACTGACATGATTTCATGCATCTGTTCTTTTCAATTGAACATGCATCACAAATGGATTGAAAAAACACCATGATACTTCTGGACATCTTAAAGCAGCGGTTTCCAACCTTTTTTGCACTACGGACCGATTTCATGTAAGACAATTTTCCACAGACCAGCCATCGCGCACGCATAATAAATACAACTGACCATAACGCAGAATCAGTGGGAGCCCTGAGTTTGTTTCCCTGCAACAAGACGGTCCGATCTAGGGGTGATGGGAGACAATAACACCTGAAGTTTGCTCCTTATGTCCAGTCTACTCTGTAATTTCATTTTGATTGCTGTCACTGCAGAAAACCCCGCTTCACAAAGATAAAATTCTGGAAATGGAAGCAGGGCTTTCAGTACTTTTGTGGTGATCTCAGGATATTCTGCTTTTCTTTTTTTTTATTGATTTTTCAAAAGAAAACACCCCGCAGACTCTGATAGTCAATAAAATGGAAATAAAATAAAGTTTTTTTTTTATTCTTTCTGTGCAGCCCAGTACCAAATGATCATGTTTTTTCCCTCAATATGCAGAATTAATCACAATTATTAAGAAATAATCAAGGAAGAATCAATTGTTTAGTTTTCTCTATTCTGGCTAATATGACAGTCTGGCTCTGGAGGTATTGGATGTTTGATCACATAGTAAACTAATTTGATTTTAGCATTTATGGTGTTTTGCTCTTTTTCTTGATTGCCTTAATTCAACTTTGATTTTACAAATAAATCAAGATATCAACAGACAGTTGGTCCCATTATGTTTGTAGAAATGAGGAGGCAGTGTAATGGTTAGTTTAAGAACAGACTACCATTAAATAAGGTGCAGGGGATAACCAGCTTTGAGAAGCTTTGTTGTACTACATTTCACAGAGGTTCCAGCTGAGCATTATTAGACCAGTAGCTGTCTTTGTGCTCATTTTGAAAGTTATTGGAAAGTGGGCAGTGAGTCATGTCTGACCATTGACATGGTTTTCAAGGCAAGGAGGAACATAAGTGGTTTGCCTTTGTCTTCTTCCAGCATATTTTTATCCTTACAGGGGTGCACCCATGGAAACTCCATGGAAACATGCAAACTCCACATATACCCCTGAGCTGGGCTTGAATCTCACATCAGGCAAGCATCCCAGGAGCTGTGAACCACCAGCTTACCCCACTGTACCACCACATCCCCATTTTGAAAGTTATAATTGCCTTAAATTACTATGCTTTTCATTTTTAATGCCTATATTTTATCATAACACAGTACATCAGGTTAGTGTTAGTACAGAACAGAGATTTAGAATATTGATGCAGTGAACAATAGACTACAGAAGGCAGAGTAAAAGAGCAGCAGTAATGGAAGAAAACAGCAGACTGTCAGGAATCAATGGGACAGTTTAATTTTAGTCACATGATGACACTAGGTGGTGCCCAAAACTGTCAGGAGTGAACACTAGTTGAATGTAATGCAGGTTGTGTTCAGTCACGCAGTCATCTTTAATAATTCACACAGCAATGTACTGTACAGTACGTAATTCTGACCAAACCAGCAGGCAAAGTAACAAAGTATTTGCAAAACTGCAAATTTCAAAGGCCTACAAAGAAACCTAAAAACTGTGCTCTGAAGTAATGACTCTAAGACACAGGGAAGCAGCAGTGGACTCTGAGCGCTCTAAAGCACTGTTCAGTGGAAACCTCTATGTGATGCATCTAGGTTACTGCTTAACTTGGTTATTGAGTTTGCTGTTTTAAGTTCAAAGTGCACCCAGAAACTCAGTGAACAGCCTCAACCCTCTTAAGATGAACTGCGGTCTATCTGGTTACCATCTTTCCATTCTAAGGCATGTGAAATACCGTTCAGATGCAGGTGGAAGGACACCACAGACCTACTTTGCTCTGTTCTACGCCTCTCTTTTTAGAATCAGGTGCATTTTACCGCAAAGGACTGCACCAGGTTCCTGCAGTTTGCATTAAAACCAGAGTTTGATCTGAGGAGCTATAAACAAAGGCCACAACTCAGGAAATGCATGAATTAGCAGAACTTTTAAAGCCAGGAGAGGCACTTTTTGCGATAAACATCCACAATCGGGGAGAGGCAAAAGCTACGTTTCCAGTAAAATGTACCCTATTTTCATGTAATTACAATACTTTACCCCATATTTTCTTTATTGTTTGGTACAGGAACCCCTGATGTCAGTTACAGTAGACTGATGGTAAGATAGGTCACATGGAGCTCAGGGGTATACACATCCAGTATAAACCAATAGTTTCCAGCAACAGCTTAGGCATGCACCCTTAAATGTTCTGCAAAATTTTTTCACCATGGGAAAGGTAAGTGAATATTTCAATATCACCCTGAAGCATGTAGCTGATAGCTGTCAATTCCATGCAGCTCTGAACTTTAATCTGACTCGAACAGCAATACCAGCATGAAGTGTCTATTGGTGCTGGGCCACCATAAGTCTGTATAGCAGCTTTCATTTGTCTTGACATACAGTATACAGTATACAGTATACATATGTGTGTGTTTATGCTGTTGGATGTGGGCTGGCTATTGCAAGATCATTGGTCTGTAAATGAGCATCACTTGAGAGTTTTATTGGTGGTGGTGGTGGTGACAGACAGTAGCCTGTGGGGAACATGCAGGTGAGACCATTTGAGACTATTGTCTACATGCCACCTACTTCTTGAGATGAAGGTACAGGTTGACTCATCTGACCATGAAGCTTGTGTTCTCTATACTGTTTTACATAAAATGTGCAGATTTAGATGTAATTAAAGTGTTAACACACTACAACAAAACTGGTTTGAAACATGACCTCAAGCAGGGTGGAATGTTAATTATTTCAGTATTTGAACAACTGTACCTGTGTGGAAGCACCTGCTTTCAGTGCAGTTTCTATCTTCAATTACTCAAGTAACTCACCTGAATATCCTATACACCTGTTTAATAAGCTTTAGAAATGAGAAACCAAGATATTCTAAGATATTCTAAGTGAGATAAAGATGGTAAGCATAACAAAATGGTAAAACTATTTGAATCATTTGGCTACTTACTGTGTATGGGCTGAGGTTGTGTGGTTAGGTCTTAGCCTTTATAATTTCAGTTGTGCTCTGCAGTAAATAAAAGCACAGATTTTCTGTTGTCCAAACCACAGAGTTTTGCTTGTAGAATGGTGAGAAAATAGCTGTTATGGAAAAGTAGGTAAGTTTTCAGTAACATTTATAGGTACTGTGGTAAAGACTGAAACACAGTAATGTTTCCCTTTTGTCAATTGTATAAAAGGAGCCCTGGGAACCAACACTATTTAGAGAAACAAAATATGAGTAAGAGGTTAAGTGTCTATTTTATTGTTTTATTAATACTGTACATTCACAATAGACACATTTTCATATGTAAGCATTTGGTGCATGGATCACTCCTGCATGTCAACCATCTAAATCTTCACATGGAGACCCAGGAAGGAGTTCCCAGCTGCCACAAACTTAGTCAAATCAAACCCTGCAACACAGGCAGAAAATCAGCCAAGATACACAATTACATTCTCAAAAGTGACTAACAATGCTCCTGTTAATCTGTAAACTACTGAAAGCAACAAGAATTTTATTTTTTTTTTTTTAATTTGTGACCAAATAACAAAGAAATAATCCACAGATATAGAAGTTCCTTTGTTTTCTTTTGGTGTTTAACAATCATGAAACAAACTATTAAATGATATAATTTAGAGTGCCTGCTGTCATGCTGTCTACTGTATACAGATGTGAGTAAAAGAACAAAAAAAGTTCTCCTCTACCTGGCTGAGTCTGCAACCAGGACATTGCTTTTGTGGCCACAAACTGCCACTCATCCCTGGATTCTGCATTATGTCCATGTAGCCACAGAACTGCCAACATTGTGGTCTAGACTGACAACAACTCAGGCTGAGGAGAAGAGACACAACTGCAAGCTAGGCCATAGATGTTAATTACAGTAAATAATGAATTTTATCTCTTTTTGGTCTTAAATCAGGAATATAAGGAATATTATGATGGACAGAATCTACAAGTGAACTACACAGAGCCCAATACCTTTCCAGGTGAGGCTCTGACCACCTCCTCTTCCTGTTTCCCTAGGATGCAAGCCAGTGACTGCTGGAGGTTCCAGGATCCATCAGCCCTCTGCAGACCAATCAGCTCCAACAAGGGATCACGCTGTTTTACCACTGTGTGTCCTGTTGGATTTGAACATTTTCCAACATCTCTATAAACATGGCAGTATTTCAGATTAGTCAGCAGTACAATCTTTGATAAAAATTATACAGCTTTATCAAAGTTATTCAATTTTTCCTTTCAAGTTTTCTTTTACAGTTACAAGTATTTCATATGAACTACATATTAAATTTGCTTTAATGAGTGTATATGGCTACCATGGGTGCACTTAGAGCGGTGGGGGCCCTGGGCTGGTATATTATTATAATATTATTCATACCTTACCTGTAACATGACATTAATAAGCTACACTTGCTCCAAGCACAAAAACCAGTGCCATGTAATATCAAGCTTAACAGTGTGCTATATTTGTTATACACGAAGAGAAAGAGCAACATAAGAACAGCTGCTCCCTGGGCAGAAAGAGAGCAGGCAATATCACAGCTTAAAATTACACTTAATTGCCATCGCAACACAATAACCGCAAGTAATCCCTCTGCTGAGAAATGATGTAGAGTCAAACTTTAAATGGAAAGTACTGTTTATCAACCATCCATTTCGAGAGCATATGAGAAAGTGTGTGTGTGTGTGTGTGTGTGTGTGTGTGTGTGTGTGCGCAAGAGAGAGAGACAAAGTGGCAGAAAGGACACTTTGTGTGTTTGTGAAAGAAAGAGAAGTAGGCAAGAAAACCGCAGCAGCACTGACAGAACACTAAAAAACAAAAGACGCCATTCGATACGCATTTAGGTGTAATTTCAATTCTGTGTGGCCAACAGAACACACACCAGTGCTGGCAAACCAGCTACAGTCAGCAGTGCAGCATACAAAAGCAATGCAGCAGCAATCTAAACAGCATCAACAAAATAACTTCAGCAGATGCCTGCCCTTTAGACATTATGTCTTGACTTCTTTCTTTCTCTTTCTTGGTTTTTCAAAGTCCTTGATTAGGTCAACAAAATCCATTTCTGAGCCCTGTTTCTCTCCAGGGACATCAGACTAGAGGGCTGCACCGGCACGAAACTGAAGTTCACAGCCTACCCTTATGTGAGACCTTGAAACCCGACCGAGCCCCATCGGTGCTGCCAAATTTGAAACCCTAACCCAGAACAGTGACACAGTGCACAAATGCAGATATGCTGACATAGCAAATAACCCATGATAGTGTATATGCTTCTTTAAATATGAAGACAGGGCCAAAGGGCATGTGGAGACACTTTCTCACAATGTGGGGTAGCAAACAGTAGCCTAACTATGCAGCTGCACAAAAGCGCAGCACAGCAGAATTTCATAATAAATCATTTGTCTTATGAAGGAAGAGAATTACATTGCAGCAATTACGCAAAATTTTACAAGTGTCACCACTTTTCTCAAGCCTTCAGTCCAATATACACACTGCAACATTTGTTTACTTGGTTCCAAGTCTATTTTTCCAACACCTGACATTAGTCACATAAAAGTCAGCATCAGCTTCCAAATGGTTATCACTGCTCTCATGTCTGCCTATGCTTCCATGTTGTGTTCTTTTTGATTTTTCATTTTTGGCCCTCAAGTCTCATTCTTTTTATGATTGGCTATGACTTTGACTTGACTTTCATTGAACGCAATATATCAACACTAACATCAACATGAGCCCACCTCTGCTAGCAGAGTGACCTTGTAATTCTTATTAAACAATTTGTAGCCTTTGCACAGAAGCTTATTCTAATCAATATACAAAACCAAATATGACAGACATATATAACTGATTAAAGACTTCATTTATTCGAACATGACAACAAGTGTCCAGTACTTTTTCCCAGCTTGAACACAACTTCAAAAAAAGTCAAAAGTCAAAAGAGTTTATTTGTCAAGTACATGGTTGTGTACCATGTATTGAAATGTGCTCATCAAACTTGGAGTTTGATTTAAAATTAAAGGGGCCTTGCCATTTTGGAATAGTTCAAGTCCAGCCCTGGTAGCTACCCTGTAATGGACTGATAAAAAATGTTAGAAGGCAAAGCTTTATAGAAGCTCCACAGACATCTACCACCTTCTGCATTTATATTTATGTGTTTTACATTCAAACTTGCTCACTCCAAAGAGCTGAAAAAAGAGAAATTACTGACCTGAGAAACAGCTCCCTTCACTTTGTTCACAGACATCTGACAAGAGCAATATTTGGAGATGAATTATAAAAAAAAACATGTAAGACTGCACTGAGTGCTACCTTCTACTTTCCATTACTTTAGCTTCAGCGAGTGTAACAGTACCTAAATCATAGCACTCAAAAATTAAAATAAAGCGTTTCACATCAATTGTTCCTAAAATAAACAGCTTAGGAGTAACTTTTCAAAGGTACAAATGGTAGTAACTTAACAAATGGTACTTTGTTATTATATACTGTATTATCCTCTATAAAATGATACAGCACAGATCTGGCAGTTTAGTAAGTTTCATACATTCTATAGAGTGGTCGTATCAATTGTATTTTGTCTCTTGACATGGGGCAAACAATTAAAAACAACTCACTGTTATATAAGTCGTCGCATGATCCTTCTTCTGAGTAGAAAAACATATAGAAACCAGTTAAAAAAGTTTAAAAAAAAAAAAGAAAATATTAACAGTACTACCAGCTCAAACTGCAGGTATAGAGAGACTATTTAGCCTTCTGATAGTTTCTGCATGTCATGTACACTGCTATTTGATCACTGAAAAATTCTGAAAAAAATTACAAAAGAAAAACTTGGAATAACATTTGATTCAACACAATGACATGTGGCTGTCAAACACATTTCACTTAGCAAAACTTCACAAAAGAAGAGAGACCACTTTTATGAAATCTGAATCCGCCATGTATTAAGGTGAGACCGAATACATCTAACTGCTCCATTTCCACCTTCCACACCAGGCTTCTTCCTCAAGAGATAAGCAACATTTCATTCTCCTAAAGCTGGTTAAATTCCAAGGGTCTATTCTGTCTAATGCTTCCAGAGAACATTCAGCTGCACAATACTATTTTCCTCTGAAAAGGTGAAAATGGCAAAAGGCTTACCCATACACCATGCTACACGTAACTCTTTCTCTCCATAACCTACAGGAAAACATTTCAAGTTACAACAGTCATGTTGAGCTACATTCAGAATACAAAGCCTAATTCTGTCTTCATTATCATTATATTACTGTACATTCAAATAAAACATTCAAATACAATTATGTAAACTTGTCCTCAGAAGTGAGCCACTTTATCCAATGAGTTACAGTAGAATACAATAATAAATATAATAACAAATAACATACTTCCAATTATCAGTTTTGCCACTTTGCAGCAGAGGAAATGTTTGGACAAAACTAAAGTACCTTTTTCTTTTAAAAGTTATTCAAAATTGCCTGCTGCCTTTTTAAGTTGATAACTAAAACATTATTATTACCTTTACTATGTTTTGCAGCTGATGTTTTTAAAGGTGCCTGTATTTATTTTCCCATTTACACTGGATTAGCGCAACAGGAAATTCTTACTGTAACAAAATATATCTTGAGCAGTAGTACCAAAATGGTGGCTGGATTCAAAACAGGGAACCTTCATATTACAACATCCCCAGTCACTGCTAATCTGTGTGTCTACAGTTTACAGAAATGTCTAAGTATGAACAGTGTTCTGCTGTATTCTGAGTATTATGTCCAGTAATACACAGTAGCTGACATTTTGTACACAGAAACAACTATTATTTTTTTCTCTTCTTACAACTCAGTGAAGAGAATGGAATTTGAAGATTTATTATGGGGAACACCCTCTTGCAAACTGGGGAATTCCAGATCAGTCTTAGATAAGCTTTTTTAATGCCCCAACAATATAATTCAGGTCAAACAGAGCAGATCTCAGTTTGGAGTCTCCAGAGGCCTAACTGGAAGAGACGCAAACAGCCCATGCCTGGAGTATTACATTAGAGTTAAGATTACATTATTTATTATTACATATTAATAGTTGTAAAATTTATCTCATGTCTCCCTTAAGTCACGGACCTGATGTAACAGTGTAATAATAAACTATATTAAGAAAACCACGAACATGTAAAAGTTTTATCCTTTTTCAAAAATAGCATATAACTAAGACTTCAAAATTGCAATTAGTTAAAACTTTAAGTAATATTCACCAAAATCTAAAAAATGGCTTAATGCAACAGATCTCCTCTGTAGAGGCCCCTGGATCGGCTCCTTGTTGGCCCTGTTGACTCCGATGAATGCAGTGTAAGAGGAGCTCACTCCTGCCTGGATGCTCAGCTCTACTGCTTTCTCTCTCACACTCTTGTCATCTTCCTCTCTCGCTTTCCCTTCTAGGGCCACAATGGCTTTGCGGGCCCCCAGTCTATGCAGCAGCAGGCTAGGAGGCCAAAATATAAACACTGACCCTTAATAAAAAGGCACTACTGAAACTCTGAAAAACAAAATAAAAAGACGACAAAATAAAAAGTCAAACTGTCCATTATCAGTAATCGCTTTATCATGGTCTGCAGTCCAGAACCAATTATTTGAAACATATGTCTTTGGACTATGAGGGGAAACCCATACAAACACAAGGAAAATATGCAAAATCCAAACAAACTGACTCAGATTCTAACCTAAATGTAAACACCAGGGTACTTTTAAAACAAACCTGGGCATTTAACAATTTTTGAAACTTGTTTTGGCTAATATACTGGCAATATACTTTTGGTCTGAAGCCAAATTAAAACTGGAAACCTTTCCTGAGAGCTGGAAGTACTGTATGACTCTCTTATGGTTG